>JABXWE010015641.1:0-18975 GCA_014611495.1 Limonius californicus
CTTTGTCAATTCTCCAAAGAATTGATTTTTTTCTGGGGTTGAATCAAGTTGTTCCCAATAATCCGGCAGTAGCCGACAGTCTGTTAGATACCCCTTGGTACCACAGCGAAACGGAACACACATTAATGATACCCCTCACAAAAAAAACCGAGCCGCCCCTGCAGCACTTTACGTCATTACGATTGCCGATTGATCGAGCTACGGACAACCGGAGTCCTCAAGATCTAAAAATGGACTGCCCCAAAATGCAATGGGAATCAGCACCCCCCCTCAGAAGATCGCACAACATGACGAAATCTTACGAAATGTTCTAGAAAAGAAATTTGTAAAATCACATAACATGTTCTTGGTTCCTTAAAGAAGGTTTTCACGGTTTTATAGACCGTGTCTATTTTTCCATCTCTAAAGTGTTCTACTTTTCCACATTTTTCTTCTATACATTTTTTTTTTTACTTTTATCGATTTTCTGTTAATTCTGTTTCTGAGCTCTCTATAACGTTGTTGTCCCTCGTCTAATGTTTTTAAGTTTCTTCCTTTTTTTTATTAACTCTATTATTTCATTTGTTATCCACGGTTTCCTTTTCTCCTTCTTTTCGTTCCATATATTTTTAATAAAAGTTGCAAGGCGTAAGTAGTTTTAATACTAATTTGGTTAAATAAATAATAAAACGGCTTGCCATAACAACACAAATTGCATATTTACAAAAAGCCCCTAATAAAATATTCGTTTTAAAATTATAATGCTTTTAATCCAACTTCATTATAACTATTGGCAACATTGTACTCAACTTATCGAGAACATTATCTTACTGACATTTTTAACAATAATTAAAATTTCAGTAAACGTATGGACTTAATTAATGAAGCCAAAACAGTAACATTAATAATTTCAGTTTTATTAGATTTCTCAACTTTTTCTTCACTTTTATTGAGTATAATTGTCATTTCATTAACTAAATTTAACATCGCTTTGGGTATTTCAACGTAAATTTTTATGAACATGTTTAAAGGAGCAATAGTTTCATTACTATCATCATTATACCGGAGAATTCTATCTCTCCAGCTTCCAATTTCGTGATGGGGAGGTGCCCCATCATGTTGTAGTATTTGTTAGCATATACTTTTAAAGAGCGGCATCAAGAAGTAGCTCTATAATTATCATTGGAAAATACGTAGTATGCCTTTCGGTTTGAACGATTTTTGTATAATTTTGTAGTTTAGCATAGAAACGGTATAATTAGCTCTTTAAGGGGGTGTTTGTACAGATTCTGAAAATTTGCCGTGTTTGGTTTCTAAATAAATACTCTTATTGTTAGCATACAGGGTGAGCCAATGAAAACGAAACAGACCCGAATTTTCATATTAATTGTCATTTTGTTTTAAATCGCTTTTTGCGTTTATTCTCAGCCTTGTCACTTCCCACTTCCTAGGGGTGGCGAGCTTCACCCCTAAAATTTTAAATATGAAAGGGGGTCAAGCCACACAGCATTTTAAAGGGCACTAAATTCTAATTTTAATGCTTTCTAGTTTTTTAAATTCGGATCAGTAGTTTTCGAGAAAATGCCTTTTAAAGATTGTAACCTGCCAAAAACCAATAATTCATGATTTTTACTTTTACCATAATTGACACCAATGATATTTTATTGATTAAGAAATTTACTTTAACTTTCACTTTATTACATGTTCGAAATATTGACCTCCAGCATCACTACAGTAGTACAGGTTTTCTTGAAAACGGTTTCGGACGTCCTGAAGCATTTCTGGGGCAATTTGCCGGCATTCGTTGTTGATCCGTTGACGCAAATCATTTAGGGATTCTGGCTAAGTACTATAAATTTTACATTTTATGTGGCCCCACAGAAAGAAGTCTAAAGGGCATACATCTGGTGACCTCGCAGGTCACTCCATTGCTTCTCTTCGCCCAATCCATCTACCAGAAAATGTTTCTTCCAGATACTACCGAACAGCAAGGGTATAGTGTGGAGATGCTCCGTCTTCTTGAAAGATCAGCTCATTCACATTGTAACGGTCATTTTGTTCCATAATTTCTCTTAATAGATTTCTTGGTAGAAAAAAAAGACGAACAACGTGATTGCCATAAATTCCAGCCCCCACACGTTTAATTTTTAAGGATTATGAGTGTGAACTTCATGGAATATGTATGGGTTTTCATCGGCCCAATAGCGACAATTATGCCGATTAATAATCCCGTTCACAAAAAACGAACACTCATCCGAAAAACAAATGTTAAACAGCAAGTTTGGGTTATTAATTATCCGTTCACTCATACCCTCAACCCATACCCATACCCAAATTTCGATTAACATGGGTTTTAGGATTTTTTTCATTAAATAACTCAGCTGTAATTTTAGCGAATTTCAATTATTAATACTCTCTCCGAAGTAGAATAAAACATTTTGTAACAAAAATAAAGAACAACAACAACAACAACCCAAAACATATCTACAATTTTCGACTAAACTCGATGATGGTTTTTGTCAAAAAATATTAATCAATAATCATTTTTTTCTACTTTTGTCAACAAAACATGACATTCTTAATTGCTGTCGATACTCCGTGAACAGATAAATAGGTAGTTTTTTCGATTATTTTTTTTTTGTCTGAACCGAATTTCAAAAAACTAGGAAGCATTAAAATGAAAACTTAGTGCCCTTTAAAATGAAGTATCACTCGACCCCCTTTCCCATTTAAAATTTTAGGAGTGAAGCTCACCACCACCTGACCTATCACCTTTCGCAATAAACGCAAAAAGTTTCCCCCTCAAAACAAAGATTGACGTGTCCGAGCGATTTTTGAAAAGATGACGATAAATATGAAAAACACGGTCTGTTTCGTTTTCATTGGCCCACCCTGTACATGCGAAATTAGCCATATATTAAACATATTCACTATGATTCCCTGAATTGTCCGCATTCTCCGTATGGTTTCAACTACTTACTTGTGATGGAATTCCCAGCATTCACCTTTTTATGGTACACAGTTTAAATCAATTCTAGAATTTAATTACTGCTACATAAAAACGCATTCCCGATATTTCATTAATTAACTTTGATTTCTGTCAAAGACATTTTTTTCTAATATTCAATTTCCGGAGATTCCAGTTTCATGTAATTCAAAGTCGTTAATTGTCTTTCTCAACAGCACACTGCTGTATTTCCAGAATCTATAATTATCAGCGCGGTATTATCGAAACGGAAAATCAATGCTTGTAATTTTCTCACGATTTCTTCAACCAAGCTTATGGATTAGACTGATAATCAAGAGATTTATGGCAGAAGGAAGGAATTAATCGCGGTGTTCCTAAGAAATGGTGAATTTATTGAAAATCAATTTAAGTAACATATTAATCAGGTGCAGCGGCGATTGGTTTTATATTTTGGATGTAGCATAAATAACATTTTTTTGTATTTTATATTCCCCATTTCTTTGTTGCCTTCCAGGCTTAACAGTACAATGATTTATTGCAACTCTTTATCTCATATATCAGATAATAATGCTTTAACATTAATATATCATTATTAAATACGTAAACTGAGAGGTTGTTTTAAATTTTCCGTGTCATAACCTTCTGTTTCTTACGAACATACCAACATTATACGAATTTTATTTCAATTTTTTTTTGCTTCTACAATTAGAAAAAGAATGTTAACATTGTTAAGTAAATTTTCTACATACTGAAAAAATACGAAAAGTTACAAAATATGAAGCTATTCTGTCAAGTAGTTGTTTCTATACAATTTTCTAAATAAAAGGATTTGTGTAATTAATTAAAAATGCAACATCTTGGGTATAGTGCGGTCGTAAAATGTCCTCCCCCCCTACTAAGTTTAGAACGTCTTGATATTTCTTCGCAAAATTTTGTGTACTTTAATGAGATGCTAAATACTACTGTTTAGCCCATATTTAATTTTATAACTTTCAAAATGGCGGCTAAGCGCCATCTTGAACTATTTTTTTAAATGGCAATGGGGGTCGAATGACTCCTCATTTGAAAGATATTTTGATTCTGCGTCTGATCCTTGAGTTTCATAAAAAATATTCATCCAGAAAAAAATGACAGAAAATTGGAAGTAACAAGTTTATGAAAAAAGAAGGCACTCGGAAAATTTTGCGATTTGTAGATATGTTGTTGGCCTCGTCGAGGACAACAACATATTCGGACCGCAAATCGCAAAATTTGCCAGGTGCCTTCTTTTTTCCATAAACTTATTATGGCACTTTCCCGTAGCTCGTACTGTTCGGTCGGCAGGGGCGTCCAAAGTCGAAACACGAATCGACGTTCAGCACGTGTCCATATCATCGCAGCTGGTCGGTCACAAGCTTAATCTGTTCGCATAAGTACGGCGCAGCGACGGCCAGATCTAACATCCCCGAAGGGGGCGCGTTTTTTTTCGACGTTTCGGCGTCCCCTGCGCCTCTCCGAAGAAGTTAGAACTGCCGTCGATGCGCCGTACTTATGCGAACAGATTTAGCTCGCGACTCACCCGCTGCGATGACGTGGACACGTGTTGGACGTCGATTCGCGTTTCGACTTTGGATGCCCCTGGCGGCCCAACGGTACGAGCTACGGGAAAGTGCCATAAGGAAAAGTTGTTATCCTCGACGAGTCCAACAACATATTCGGACCGCAAATCGCAAAATTTGCCAGATGCCTTCTTTTTTCCATAAACTTATTATTTTCAATCATCTGGCATTTTTTTCTGGATGACTATGTTTTTATGAAACTTAAGAATGAGACGCAGAATTAAAATACCTTTCAAATGAGGTGGCACTCTATGCCCATTGCCATATAAAATATAGTTTAAGATGGCGCCTAGCCGCCATTTTGAAAGTTATAAAATTTTAATATAGGCTAAAAAGTAGTATTTAGCCTCCCGTTAAAGCACACAAAATTTTGCGAATAAATATCAAGACGTTCAAAAGTTAGTAGAGGAGAGGACATTTTACGACCGCAGTGTATATGTAAGCTGTACTGAACGGGAATTACATATGTTTCCTGAAGATTAAGCATAAAATAACTATCTGAATGTGAAGTATGATAGCACGTTCGCTAACCATTGTTCATTAAATGTTCAAATAAGAATTTGAATGCAAGCTTCTCCAAAATGTTTAGACAGCGTTAAGTGGAATATCATTGTTTTTGTCCGTCTATTTGTAATAGAAGATGGAAGTTGGGTTAATTACTATACACCTAAAGCAAAACAATAACCAATAACTGGAAAAACTTCGATTCTCTGCCTCTAAAGACGACTATAGGTATCGATGTAGTCCGCTAAAAAGGCTAGCATTGCTTCGATGAGATGCTAAAGGTATACTGTTAACAAATTATCTTGCAAAAGACACAATAATAAAGGAAGAGTGTTGGACTAACCGTTTGGACTTGTAGGACATATTTATTCGTGAAAAGCACCAGGTTTGGAAACGAGAAATGTTATTTTTTATTAGCTCAATACATCTACCCATACAAGTGTCGTTTCCAACGCAAAATTCAAGGAATTTATGTAGTAAGTTACATCTTCCATCGCCACCTGATCTACACCCGCTTGAGATCCCTTAGTGGAGAAATCTTTTTGTAATATGAAGAAGTTGAAAATGTTTTGCAGACTTTGAGGAGTTGGAGGTTCTTGATAATATGATGATATTGGACCGTTGTTGGTTCATGTGTATTGTTATTAAAGAAGATTGATTATATTGAAAAGGAGAGATAATTTAAAAACGATTTAAACCGTTTTACTATTTCATTTCGATAATACGAAGTGTCTACAAATGAAACCCATCTTTGCTTTATAAAAAATTTATTCAGCAATTTAATTACAACTAATTACAGTCACCATTAAGGCAACTATCCCATTATTTTACTAACCGACGTATACTCTACTCATAGAATTCTTGTGGCTGCTGGTTGGAGAAGACTTCCACAGCTATCTGTACTTCTGCGTCAGACTCAAAATGCCGACATTTTAACGCCTTTTTCGGCGGTCCAAAAATATGCAAATCGCAAGGCGATAGATACAAGTGGATCCTCTAAAACCCTTCATTTCTTTCGTTGAAGAGTTTCTTTTACCACATTAGCGACATGAGGCCTAGCATTGTCGTGTAGCAAAATGACCCCACGCGTAAGTTTTTCTGGACGTTTCCGTCTTATTGCTTGATGAAGCTTGTTCAAAGTTTCATTGTACAGATTTGCATTGATATTATTCCAGGTTCCTTAAAATCTATCAACAAGAGTCCTTTATGGCCGAAAAAAATCACCTTGCTTGCAGAAGGTTGTGCTTTAAACTTCTTCGGTGGTGGTGAACTTGAATGTTTCTACTGTATTGACGATAACTTAATGAATGGCTCGTAGTAATGGCACCAAATTTCGTCACCAGCAACTATTGACAGAAGAAAGTTATTACAATTTTGCCTACAGTTTGTGAGGTGTTGCAGAGATAAGCCCATTCGCAAGTATTTTTATTCATTAGACAAGAGAGGAGGAATCCATTGCGAACAAACTTTGCTGTAACCCAGATTACGAACAATATTATGGACAGATCCTACACTCGCACCAACAATATCAGAAATCCATAGTCCCCTCTTCTCTATTCTTAAATTTTCGGCTCCATTCCTTCACAGTTGAGTACGCGATACGTGCGTTTCCATACACTGCTGGCATTCGCGTATGAATCTGCAACCCTGTACACCCTCAGCGCATAAAAATTGTAGGACCGCATGTTGATCAAACGTGGCCGGATTTTCAACAACAAACGCCATTTTAAAATCGATGTTTTAAAAGTCAGAATCAAATTCAAACGACCGAAACTTACTAATAGGTTGCTTACAAACACTACTAACATTAACAAACGTCATTTGAATGATTGCACATGTTTTCAAGGCTCAAAGATGCGTTTCAGTTGAACAAGCCTCGTATTTCAAATGACCCTGGAACTTCAGTCTTTCTGTTGCTAGTGTATATTCTAAGGTAATCTAACCAATTCTTCTTTTGGTGCAGATAGCTTGTCCATATAAAGTAAAAATTGAAAGACTAATTGCTTTGAACAAACCACTTTGGTTATCATCATAAATAATGCCTATCAATTTCATACTCGAGTTCGTTAACTTGCAGAAGCTGATGTGCAGCAAATACAGTAATGTTATGAAAAATTAAGAGGAACATGATTAATAATCCCTAGAGGTGATGTAGGTAATTAGTGCCTATAAGAAGCAAATTCCTGCAGGGTTCATTTTTCTTGTAGTCCCTGATTTGAGATCTCGTTAGGCAAATTCATCGAATGGTACTTCCATCGAATATGCTTTTATGAATCAAAAATAGTCTTCTTTAAGCGTAAGGTATTGTAGTGAAAATTTACTTTGATAAGGTAAAAGGTGAATTGAACAGTGGGTAAGCATCACATAGGGACATAAAGCGTGAGGTGCGGTTAAAAATTCAAACCTATTGATATTGTTGAAGTATTAATAAAATTGTTTTATTACAGGTTTGCCAAGGTTAATGGATTCCTTATATTACAATACATTTTATCATGTCTTTAAAGGATAATAAATGTTACAGGTACAACTATACAACTTTAATTAATTATATAACAGAAAGTTGTAGTTCACACTTTTTAAATTTTCCCCTCTATGGGCCTCAATCCATATTGGACACTACCAAAGAATAAAACTGACTGTAGATATATAAAATTCTTTTATATTGAAATGCCTTCGAGTATAAATAATTTTATTTATTATAACTCATCAGTTTTGTTACTTATAAGTTTTCTGGTGCTCAGTATTTCTTTGAAAAACTTTGCTGATGCTTTAGGAGTTCTTGGTCTGGCGGGATCGCTGAAATTTACATGGTGCATACCAAATCTTACCCTAAAAACACATATAAATGTTAGAAATGCATTTAACTACTATATATACTACATTTTCTAAAAATATATCGCAGATTTAGTGAAACTTACGAATAACCCGAAGCCCATTCGAAGTTGTCCGTCAAACTCCAAGCCGTATATGATTTAACTTTAACTTTGTCCTCATAAACTGCCTCTAACATTGCTTTCATATTCTCCTGATAAGTTTAACATTAGTTTTCATTAATAAGTTTACCACAATAAGCCTTACCCTAAAAAATTTTACTCGGTTGTTGTCTTCAAGTTCACCTAGATCTGGAAATCCATTTTCAGTAATATAAATCTCTGGATCTCCATAACAATCCTTGATATACTTTAGAACTTTTCTAAATCCCCATGGAACCAACTAAAATGTTTTAAATTATAACATAAGTTCCAATATTGTTTTGGTTTGTATACTCTGAAATAATCAAATGAGCCTGTAAGCCATTTCGGATCCTGGAAGGCTTCCACTCTTGTGTCTTTGTCTAGAGAAGGATCTCCAAATGGTTCTGCTTGGCGGTTTTTTACCAACAGCGTTGTATAATGATTAAGACCAAAAAAGTCTGAGGTGCCTTTGATGTAGTTTACTTCTTCAGGGGTGAATACCGGAAGACGCGAGCGAGGGAATCCTTCTTCTTTACTGCGTTTTGCCACCAATTCCTTTGCTATTTTAGGATAATCTCCATCTTTGTGGAAGATAGCGTTGGTGTATATACCAAACTAGAAGTTAGAAAATGTAGTTTAATTAAGAATGTAAATTATATATATATTATTATATAAAAGTATACGACGGAAGTACGGTATATTCTACGTAATCATTGGGTAAGTGCTTTGTTACAACCAAAACAATCCTTGATTTTGTTTTGAAAATTGAGACAAGACCAAGGTACACACTTTCTGTGTCAGTTAATTATTTACACCAACAGCGATAACAAAATTTTTGGTAAGATTACTGGTCATGCCTTAATCTTGAAGTGCGATTACAAATATTCTTCGACCGATAACTATTTGTCGGCACTTTCTTCTAAGACCAAGGTAACTATTTGTTCAAGTCTATTTCAGGGGCAAAACAAAACTGTTTGTTTCAACATTTTTCTTGGACCAAGACATACTAATTGTTCAAGTGCTTTTTAAGATCTAGACAAAACTATTTGTTGCAAAGGTTTTTCCTGGGCCAAGGCAGACTGTTTGTCCAAGTGCTTTTTAAGGCCTGGGCAAAACCATTTTTTACAAGCGTTTTTCCTGGACTAAGTAAGACTATTCGTATGAAATTTTTAAGGCCAGGGCCATTTGCTAGAAACATTCCTCCTGGACTAACACAGACTATATGTTCAAGCCTTTTTAGGTCTAGACGAAACTATGTATTACAAATTGTTCTCTTGGACCAAAACAGATTGTTTATTTAAGCCTTTTTAAGATCTGGTCAAAACTATTTGTTACTAACATTTTTCTTGAACCAAAATTATTCATTTAAGTCTATTTTAGGGCCAATGTTATTTGCCACAAACATTTTTCCTCGACCAAGACAAACTATTTGTTTGAGTCCTTTCTGAGATCTAGGCAAACTACCTGTTACAAACGTTTTTCCTGGAACATGGCAAACTGTCTGTCCAAGTGCGTTTTAAGGCCTAAGCCTTTTACCTAAGTAAAACTATTTGTTTCAAAAACGTATCCTGAACTAAGACAGACGTTTAAAACTTTATAAGGCCTAAGATAAATAATTTTTTACAAACATTGGTCCGGGACTTATAGTATTCGCATGAAATTTTTAAGGCCACGATCATTTACTAGAAACATTTTTCCGGGACTAAGATAGACCATATGTTCAAGTCTTTTTAGGCTTGGACACAACTATTTGTTACAAATTGTTCTCTTCGACCAAAACACTATTTGAGTTTGAGTCCTTTCTGAGGTCTACACAACACTATTTGTTACAAACGTTTTTCCTGGTCCAGGTCAAACTATTTGTCCAAGTGTGTTTTAAGGCTTAGGTAAAACTATTTGTTTCAAGCATTTATCCTGAACTAAGACAGATAATTTGTTTACATCTTTCTAAGGTCTAGGATATATAATTTTTTACAAAAATTTTTCCTTAATTCGCATGAGATTTTTAAGGCCACGGCCATTTACTAGAAACATTTTTCCGGGACTAAGATAGACCATATGTTCAAGTGTTTTTAGGTCTGGACAAAACTATGTTTTACAAATTATTCTCTTGGACCAAAACACTATTTGTTTGAGTCCTTTCTGAGATCTAGAGAAAACTATTTAATTGTTAGAAACGTTTTTCCTGGTCCAGGCCAAACTATCTGTCCAAGTGCGTTTTAAAGCTTAGGTAAAACTATTTGTTTCAAACAGTTATCCTGAACTAAGACAGATAATTGATTTACATCTTTCTAAGGTCTAGGATAAATAATATTTTACAAAAATTTTTCCTAAACTAAGACTATTCGCAATGAGTTTTTTCAGACCACGGTTATTTGCTACAAACATTTTTCCTGGACCAAGATAGATTGAGACTATATGTTCAAGCCTTTTTAGATCTAGACAAAACTATGTGTTACAAATTTTTCTCTTGTACCAAAAGACACTGTTTGTTTCCGTTTTTTAGGGCCTGGGTAAACTTATTTGTTACTTACATTTTCATTGGAACAAGGCTATTTGCTTAAGACAATTTTAGGGTCAATATTGTTTGCTACACACATTTTTCCTTGACCAAGACACACTGTTCGTTGCAGTCCTTTTCGAAATCTGGACAAAACTATTTGTTACAAACGTTTTGCCTGGACCAAGGCAGACTATTTGTCCAAGTGGGTTTTAAGGCTTAGGTAAAACTATTTGTTTTAAACAGTTATCATGAACTAAGACAGACTGTTTGTTTAAATCTTTCTGACGCCTAGGATAAATAATGTTTTACAAAACATTTTTTCTGGACTAAGACTATTTGCAATGAGTTTTTTAGGTCTAGACAAAACTATGTGTTACACATTTTGCTCTTGCACCAAAAGAGAGTTTTTGTTCGTCTTTTTAGGGCCTAGGCAAACCTAGTTGTTACTAAAATTTTTCCTGGACCAAGACTATTCGTTTAAGTCTATTTTACAATCAATATTATTTGCCACAAACATTTTTCCCGAACCAAGAAACACTATTTGTTCTAGTAGCTTGCAAGACCAGTACTAAACTATATGTTGCAAATTTGTTAAAGAGTGAGACGGCGTTTGTTCAAGTTATACTCAAGACCAGGACAAAGTTATTTGCGACTAACAGTTTTCCTCGGCCAATAGACCAAGATAGAACGATATGTGACAACTTATTACAAGATTAAGAAATACTTTTGCAAGGCATTAATAAAACTATTTGTAAAATCTTTCCAAGATCAACATACTATTTGTATAAAATTTTTGCAAGGCTAAAGTGGAACTATTTGTATACACTGTTTTCACCATCATGAGGACTATTTGTTCCAGTTCATTCTGGTAAAACTATTGGTATAAAATATTTTCATATTTGCCAAGAACAGGCCAAAATTATTCAAGACCTTCAGAACTAGCTTGGAAGAGTTTTGTCCTGTACTTGGCTAGTACCTACAAGTGGTTCCGTGTGGGATGATCGTCACCACGAAGTACAAGTTCTATTGCAAAAATTTATAAGAATTTTTACAAGGTTTTAGATTTTAATATGAAAGATAAGTGTGTAGCTTTATACAGTATGCATATCCACACTTCCACTTTAACTTTAAATAATAGTAACTTAATCTCTGTTAAAGTATAAAAAATTTAATTTAAGATATGTGAATAAAACTTAATTATATTTGTCTGTTTCAGAATTTAAATATTTTTAGTCAACTTTGCTTTTCAGACTCTCTTCAGTATACTTATCTCAGATTAATTACCCTCTTAGTAAACATATTATATTTTTGCGTTGTATATTGTGATTTCAATTTGTTTTTTTGTTGTTGCAGGTGGGTGCGATAGTCAATCCATGATGTTCTTTATGGAAAAAAGATGTTTACAGTAAGGAAAAAGTACTTCCTTCGCCTTCAGAACAAATGTTTTGTTTTAAACTTGAAACCTTTCAGTATTAACGGTGGAATTTTGTTATCAAGACTTAAAATAACTTATGATTTGTCAGATTAAAATAAGAAACTAAATTGCTTGTGATACTTTAAATAAAGTAAACCGAAAGACTTATTTTTTTAACTATTATTAAAAGCACTGAAAATGCAATACGGGAAAAACAAATTACTTTTCCAAAAACATCTTACGAACTTACATCGAACTGCCTTCTACGTTCAGCAGCATCGATGTCTTCCTGTTTATTCGACGCCGGTTCACTCCAGGCGCACTCAACGGTTATGCCAATCCGACCTGTTGAATTAAAAAAAAAACATTAAAGTACAAGTAAGTTATGCGTAGCTAGTAACATATCCTACATTTTTTATGTTTAGATTGTAGTATAAGTGGCTAATGAAAATAAAATTCTGAACTAATGTGTTAAAACGAAAACCACCCCTTTAAAAACCAATAGGCTGGGGTGGCTCAGTCGCAAGACATCCAGGCTTTGAATGTAATAGTGCAAGCGCTTCCCGGTTCGAATCTCTCCTGGGGTTGGAAATTTGTCTAATTCCTTGGGTGGCCGGTACTGGGTCCCGGTCTCCATTTGCCATTGGGGATCAAATTAATGGCACTCCTCATATTACAGTCGCATTAGAGGTGTAACAAGCCTATAAACAAAAACAGCCACACACCAGGCAAGTCAAGCACGGTTTCGCACCAACACGGTAACCCATTGAGTCGAGCTCTGTTGGCGCATAGCACAAACTAGCTTAGCCTTGCCTCACACAGCCTCGGCACTGCAGTACAAACGAGGATCACAATTCTGATGATGATGATGATTTACAAGGTAATCGCATGTTTCTAAACATGCATTATAAACTCGATTAAATAATTTCCTAGACAACGCCAGTTATATTACGAAATCAAGTCTAGTGACTTATTCCCTCAGCTTCCATTATTCGAGAACACCTCTGTCAGAGTACTAAGTTTTCGGAACTGAAACATTTCCATTATCTTGGACTTTTCTTTCAGCTACCTTTCTTTGCACCGTCAATTGTAGCATACGATATTTCTATCTATTTGTTATTGTGCATCGCAATTGTCTTCCTTTTCTTTACTATATTTGCTGTTTATTTTTTGGCATACTCTCTAGAATTCTTTGTTTAGTTTTACTTTGTAATCAGTATATATTGTATGAGTATAGCTTATAAGCTGAAGAGTTTTCAAAAAATTAAAATCTCAACACCGAAGAGTAAAATTAGAAAAAGGAAGCATGTGAGATTTCGGACGTTTACCTCCAGGTAGCGCTACAATCAATGTTTGTTATGATTATTACATAACCACACTTTTAAGCAACACCAAGATTTTGCTGATTTTATTCAATTAAAGTTGTTTACTATAAATATTACATTATATATAACCCCTCAATTTTTTTCTATTAGAGTGCTTATCTATTTATAATAACAATAAATGTTTCTTACGTCACTACTAACAGTTTAAGGAAGGTTGTCATACCAACCTTATCAAGTAAATCAGCATTTCCCTAAAGCGACAGCTGAAGACAACTACTAGATGTTTGATACAATTTTTAATTTTTTAACTCTAATAGGCATATTCAGTAAACAGTGATGAATACGAATACTTATTGAAAATATAGCTACGAAATATATAATTTTAAGTGGTGCAGTTTCAAGTACAATGTAGCTTGTAATTGTAGAAATTATGTATAATTGTTTTAAGTTTTGTATTTTTAAATATTATATAGTAAAAAACGAAGGAATAAATGTTCATGGAGGTAACGTTTGACGATTTGATAATTCAGCAAGAAATCCAAATGGGTGCCTTATTATTTTTTAGTTGATTACGTTCCACGAAATGGGGAAATCTGTGGTTCATTCGAGTTTCTATTGAGCACGTGACTCGTTATAACAATTAATTTATACACAACAGTAATGAAAGGGCATTTCATAATTATCGAAAAGCACGTATTATACGTATAATATATTTTTTGTCCTTACCATCACAGTCCACAGATATAATTACCAGAATAAGTCACGTGGTAGACTGCAACTAAATGAACCGTGGATTTGCGAATCTCGCGGAACGTATGCAGTTCTGAAATAATAAGGCCACCGGTCGAATCTCACTACACTAAGTATTTGTTAACGTCTTTTTTGAGACCAAGGCATAACTACTTGTTTAAGATTTTTCCAAGACTAAGATAGAGTTTCTTCGATGCCAAGGCAAACTTGTTTGTGTCACATTTTTCTAAGACTGAGGCAGACTTTAATCAAACCCTATTCAAGGCCGAAGCAAAACTGTTTGAAATTTTTCCAAGACCAATCCACTATTGGTTCAAATTTTCTTAAGGTCAAAGCAAAGTAGTTGTATTTATAAACAGGTTTCCCAACGAAGAATAAAATTATTTTAAATCATTTGTTATTTGGTTACTTTCACTGGTTTGATTATATATCAATGGCAGAGCCCGAGTGGTAATTTTCAATACTGCGTTATAGTAAATGTTGCACTGTACTATTGTTATCTGGGTTGAGTTCCACACTCCAATGCAAAGATGAAAACAAGGCTTAGGAGAAAGTGTTGTTTATTTTGATGGAAAACTCGTAACTACCCAAAGAAGAACAAAAACATAACAACCCCAAACAAGGCGACCAGATAAATGTAGTGCACGTGCACTACATTTACACCCTCCCCCTCTTATCGAAACAAATCACGTCGGGGTCACCAAAATATTGTTATCTGGGTTGAGTTCCAGGCTCCAATACAAAGATAAAAACAAGACTTAGGAGAACGTGTTGTTTATTTTAATGGAAAACTCGTAACTACCCAAACAAGAACAAAAACATAACAACCCCAAGCAAGGCGACCAAATAAATATAGTGCACGCGCACTACAGTGCCCACCCCTCTATTTTGTTTGATTAAACGTGCATTTTGCGTCAATGCTGTATATATTTGAGAATGTAAAAGTGGTAATATTCAGGAAATGTCAACCGCTCTCCATGAGCACACCATGATTATGTTTTCCCTTTGTTTTACCCAGATATGCATTGGAAAATTTTCTTATTATAATAAGTAAACTCAATCTTATTAATAATTTAAATTTTTTATTCACTATAGTGGATATTCTTAAAAAATTCTCCCATATTTTGGTTTTGTATTTATTCTGTTAATATTTTCGCACAAGGCATGGTGTGGTTCAAACATTACGACACAAGTCTATATATTGTTATTTTACATTCTCTCGTGTTAAATTGTTACTAATTGTATTATTATCAATTGACCAGAATTACTAGCATTATATCGAACCGTTTCTTAATCAAACAGTACTCGACGATCAGTTCCTTCAATTGTAATCAGGCTTTTAATAAAGTTTAACCAAGAGGTCTGATTTATAAATTGTTCCAACACAACTCCCGCCTACGTTACCTGACCGCTGAAGAATCAATTGGGAATATTGAAATTTAAATAATATTACATTATTGCCTCGGGGTTTGATTCTCGGATCTACACTATGTAAGGTACTTACTCATCACACGCCGTATTTTGAAAACGTTCAACTAGTTTCTGTTACACTATTTCGCGCATCGTTAGAATAAGGGGGGTGAACCTTGGAGGAAGGTCATTTTGTGTAAGTGAGTCTTGGTCGAGCTGCCTCCAAAGAGTACGCCGCTCGTAACTGTTAAACTAAATTTTCCGTCCACGTGTCCTCAAATTTCAGATTCGTGGTGATTTAGAATCGCGGCTTTCTAGCCGGATATAACGAATGCGGAATATGTGAGTGCCGTTTTGGGGCTACCGGTGTAAGAATCTCGTGGCTCTTGAGTCGTGTTTTTCTTAGTAGGTTAGATTGTGTGATCTCGAAGCCCTGAGGCCTCATATTCTCCATTGTGGAGGCTTTACATTGGGGATTACGTTACTACAGTAGTGCCTACGTCGAAAGGTCCGAAGTCAGAGCTACCGCTACTATCTCGATATCCATTTCCAAATTCTGAAGTGAATAGCATCACTGACGTCAGTCTACATCTGTCGGCCGTTCCGGGCCCAAAATTTTCCATTTGATCGCGCAGCTTTGTCGGAGCGGATCCCCTCTTCTAACTGGCGCTCCTGACTGGTTGTCTGCGTGCGGCAGCGGAGAGCGACCTGGTGGAGGTTGTGGCCGTCATCCTCGAAGGAAGCACCTGGAAGGTCGCAGTAGGTGACTCCTGTTCAATCTGCTTCGAGTTTGGTTAATAGTGAGAAGCTACTACTACAGGTAACATTGTGATATATGTAATTTGTGCAGTTGTGTTTATGATTGTCAATATTAAAAGCTATATACTTTTAGCATTCACCTTTGCTGTGGGTTTATAATATTTTATATGTCATAGTTCACTTCTACTACCGTTACCGGTATCATTATTTAATATTGTATTAAGATTGTTATTTATGCTGTGTTGTATGGGTAATTTGGTACCGAATTTGGGTGGGTTTATCTTGAATATATGATATATAATTGCCGACGCCTATTTGTGTGTTTTATTCTTATTAAGAGAACAGTCTGGACCAAACGAGAATTTGGTGGTCTGTCTCGTTGGGATTTTGTTATCTGCCTAATAGTAGCGTGGACTACCTGGCGCCACGCACATCCCTCTTCGAGGACCCACGACCTTCTCCACTGGCCAGCTAGCCGCTACTACACCTGGGGACGTCCAGGCCTACATATACTATTCGGCAATTTTAAACCCTAACATTTCTTACGTAGACGGTACCGCATTTTATCTCAGAACTTCTACGTTCTATGTGGTACCAATGATCTTCAATTACCAGTTAAATCGGTAATGGTGTAAAAAATACTGTCTGGTTGACAGTCTTATAATGTAGATGACATAGATGTACTGTGGTTGTAGCTCATTTGACAGAGCGCTCGATTTCTTGGTATAACGTCGATGTTGTTTGAGTTCGGTTTCCCGGCATTACAAGGACATCATATAAAATTCTTCTGCTGCAATCCACCATACGCAATTGCCGAAGTTGGCTGGCAACCGTGGAATTTTAATGCTATAAACCTTCTCGGTATCATTCCTTCTGTGGGAGGTCCCCTGGGATTCTCCTTAGCGCTGATGAATAGCACGTGGTAGAAAAGAGGCCGATACCCAACAATGGAACGAAAAGGCTGTTATTGTCTAGTGTCTTATACAATTCCGAGTGTTACTTTCGTTATTGCTGCTTTACTTAGCAGTTTTAATATTTTTTTGGCAGAACATTTAGACCTGCTATTTCCTGGTTTTTGCAACTACAGTTGCTCTTTTTGTAAATGTTGGTCTTGTTGCTTCACATATGTGATGTCATTATATAAAAATATAATAACAAGAAAGAAATTCGAATGCTGATTTGGTAAATACGTTTGTTTCGCAAATTTGAAGCAACTGTTGAAAATCTCTAATAGCACAGAAACCGTTAATCAGAAAGTTTATACCAAAAAAGGTAATACAGTTTAATAGAGAGTACTAAAATCTCGACAAAGGTAATGAAGATTATAAGGCTTATTCAAATAACCTCATACTATACTACGACATGCTTCAACACAAAACTTACCTTTCTGTTGTGGTCTGTAGACCTTATCATATAAATGATAAATATGAGCATGGGCTTTCAAAAGATTATGAGTGCAAATATAATTTCCAATTCCTCGAGACTGTAGTGCAGGTGCAAATATACCAGTTCCAAATCCGAATTCGCATATCTGCTTCGGTTCGTTTATGGTTATCCAATGCTTTATCCTATCACCGAAATGTTCGAACACAACCTTCGCATAATCTTTAATCCATTGAACAATTTCAGGATTTGCAAATCCACCTAGATCCTGCAGCGGTTGCGGAAGATCCCAATGGTAAATTGTCACCATGGGGATAATATTGTTTGCCAAAAGCTCGTTTATCAGCTCGTTGTAGTAATTAATTCCGGCCTGATTAATTTTGTTAGGGAAACCAGTAGGAAGGATTCTGGACCAAGACAGAGAAAACCGGTAAAACTGAACTCCCAAATTTTTCATGAGTGCAACGTCTTCCTTAGTTTTGTGGTAAGCATCACATGCGATATCTCCAGTGGTTTGATCCGCGATACTTTCCGGCCGGGTGTGAGTTAAGCGGTCCCAAATGTTTTCTCCTTTTCCTGGAATTATTCAGAAGTAATTTTTACAAACATTCTTTTTAACTATTATGTACCATCTTCGTTCCAAGCACCTTCCACTTGATACGCAGAGGAAGCTGCGCCTAAGAGAAGATCATCGGGAAATTTCAGTTCATTTACAATTTCGGCTTCTAACCTGGAATTAGAAGGAATATGTAGATATAGCATATTAAAGCTTGTAGATGTAGGGAGATTACTTGACATTGCTTGTAAGTATTAGGAGCAACCCAACATAGAATACACATAGAAGGGACTGGATGAGTTTCTGGTACAAACTAAATAATGAAGTTTGCATTATTTTACTTATCAGGTTTTTTTGTATATTTATATTTAATGTTAATTGTGAACATTTTTTGTGTACGGTTATGTGCTTTAACTAACAGTTATTTTTCCTTCTTCCTTCTTCTTTTATTTTTCTTAGACTTATAGGCTAATTATTTACTAAAAACAGTTTTGTGATACTTAATATATTAAACATGGTATGCAAAAAATGCAAAAACTTATACAGGGTGACCCATGACGTGATAACTACTTCACGTACGTGTAGGAGAGGTGAAAAGAAGTCGAAACTAAAGAATGGCCATTTTCTTTAAATCGCCTATTAAAGAAGTTATGGTCCGTTTTAGTTAAATACTAAAGTAGCCGAAATAAAAGATTATATTAAGTAGTGATTGATTGATTTGAAAGAGCGAGATCTAGGACGCGGTTTTCCAAGCATCTCTATGGACTTAGGCCATATGGCCCATTGTACACCCTAACTAAGAATTTTGCCTACTTGGGGTAATTCCAACTCCAGTAGTGATTTTTCCGTGTCACACATCGCAGTGGTACGGG
>JABXWE010015642.1:0-32896 GCA_014611495.1 Limonius californicus
TATATATATTGCTGTGAGCTAACTCTATTTATTGTTTTATTTCTTAGTTTATTTAATTATTTAAGCTTGAGCATACGATAAAATAAAAATGCAAGAAAATTTGAATATTCAGGAATTATATCGTAAAATTCAGAAAGGAATTATCAGTGCTTTTTTTCCACAAAATAAAATGACTTATAACTTCATTAATTAATATTAAACAATTTTAAACAAATAAATATTACTGCTTTAAAACTTTATAACATGTGCTTGTTCAATTAAAATCCCACCTTGTTTGCTCTTGCATGGAGGAATGTAGACTTGGCTTTGAAGGATTCTCCACAATTTCGAATTCAAAACTTCTCACGTAGGCGGGAGCCTTAATCTTGTGGCACGTGGACAAGCTTACAAAAGATGGCAGCAGCAACACATGTTCCATAAATGTGTACGAAGAAATTGAAGCAGTAGAACGTTCTTTATTTAATTTAAACTTTACCAACAAGTAAGTAGATCCTTTTTCCAATAATTTCTATTATCGGAATGATCCATAAAATTGTTCGTAGAACTTGTATTGTTAATAATAATATTATAACCTCCAAATTCGACTTTATCATAAATTTTTGTGATGGAGTTTCTTCTTAATATTAATGTACCAAAGCACTTTTATTTAAATTATGTTATTAATATTGATAATTGTTTTTAATTATATCCTGTAGATATGAAGTTATAATCGGATGACATTGACATTTATGTTTTGTTGTCATTCCAATTCATAAACAAAAGACGAGGGAATAACAATCGACAATCGAGGGACGCTTACTCCATTCTGCGACGAAATTCTTATTTTGTCGATATTTACTCTAAATCTCGGCCATAAGTTACAGAAAAAGCGTGCTTTCAGCTTGGTGGTAAATAAGCAATTATCAACTTTTATTTATAAAACTCAACTTTTTTCTGCCCGTTCCCAAGGCAACGGCGTAGGAATATGAAAAAATGAATGCGAACCACACAAAATCAGCCAATCAGGGCTAAGCATAAATTGACCAAAATTTAACAAGTATTTATAAATTACAATAACTTTCTTATTAATAAATTTTCATCAAAACCGCTGTTACACATTAACAAATGAACATTTTGATACATCACCTGTTATACTTTCGGAAGTGCACTTAGGACTTCACAAATATTTATACATTAATTTTTAAATAAATTCATAATAATTAAATCTAATTATTATCAAAAACAACTCATAGCTTCTTTACATACACTATCACATTACTATAAACATATTTTTCTCAAGAAAAGTTCAACAAAATAAAAACTGTTAATTTGATTACAATTTCACTCATATTTTGATAATTACAGCTCAAGAATGCACAAATGAGACTGAAAACTTTCCTCTACACCTTTATCAACATGACTATGATCAAATTAAAACAACCTGGACCTGGAATCCAAGTTTACACCTCATTAAGGTGCCAAGCGAACATCGATCCAAATGTGGATAAACAATCTATTTCTGCACAGGCAGCAAAATACAGCTGTACTAAATTTAGAAATTAGTTCAGTTATCTCCATTAGAGCCCTATGTAATACAGCAATAGCCGGCCTCGGTGGTCTAGTGGTTAGCGCGTTTGCCATTAGATCCGAGGGGCGCGGGACCGAACCTGGCTGAGGCCGGGGAGATTTTTCTAGCGGGGAAAAATCTGAAAATGCGCCTTCAGTCGGATAAGAAGTAAAGCCGTAGGTCCCGTCCCACTACGATGTGTGACACGTTAAAAATCACTACTGGAGTTGGAATTACCCCCAGATAGGCGAAACTTTTAGGTAGGGTGTACAATAAGCCAATGATGGCTTCAGTGCTTAGAGATGCTTGGAAAACGGCGTCCTAGATCTCGCTCTTTCAAATCAATCAATCAATCAACACAGCAATAGGACTAAAGCAGGTAAATAGCCTAAGTCCACTACTGTTTATCGAAATTACGAATAAAATAAAAAGAGGGGATTAGACAAAGTAATAGAATTCAAGAACTTAGAACCGGTAAGGATAAGTAGCTTAATGTATGCCGATATAGTGATATGCAAAAGCTAGTATATCTATGGGTGGAAGAAATAGAGAAATGATAATAAATGGATAATAAATGATCTATAATAAAGAAATGATATACAAAGGGATGAGTGTAGAAATAATTACAACACATGAATATTTAGCATAATCACCCAGGATCGAACAATAGGGGCAGAATTAACGAATACAACGAAAAAGGCAACACTAAACAGCAAATGGGCACTTCAGAAAAAGCACACGAACTAGATAATAGCCACAGAAATGAAACATTTAAGGAAGACAGCTGGTAAGACAAAAAAGGACAGAATACAGAACGAAGAAATAAGAGGGATGTTACATCAAGGGTCCATAGAGAAGAAAATAGAAAAGAGAGATCTAAAATCGTACGCACATATATTAAGGATGGATCGATACAGAGAGAATATGCAGAAAAATAATAGAAGCAAGAAAACTAAAGATAAGAAGAAGGGGAAGACCTGAAGACCTAGGAAATCCTACATGGCACAGATAGTAGAGATAAGAAGACTAACGGGTAATATACCAAATGAAATGAAAATACCAGTAAGGATCAGGAAATAATAAAACAAATAGGGTAAAGAGAATGTATAGTATAAATCAGACGCTGAAAGGCAGAAGGATACAAGAAGCAGAAGAACTTGTGTCTAGTTTGGGCAACACAAATTAAATAAAAAAGTTCCTTGTGGTTTATACGTTTCCAGAAGCAACTCACAAAAACTTCATCTGTAGGTCTCCAAATTATAATTTGAAACTGATTTTGAAACCTTTACTAAAAACCATTTTTCGTAACGCATACGGAATTTGGATTTTTTTTATTTATGTACATCAGAAAGTTTTTGCCAGGTAAAATCTCGGGAACTGCAGCATCAAAATAGCATGATCCCTCAAGTTTGCACGTATTAAATACACTAATTCTACGTTTCTAGAACTGCACAATTGCAAAAATACACTGTTTAATAAGAACAAATATTATAATTACACAAAACTTACTAAATATAGTCAAGATTAGAAAATGTAAAGCTTTCGAACTAATGAGAAATTTACGTTCTTCCGCAGCCTAAGGTTTTACAACTTTGCAGAAGTTCTCAACCATTTTCAACGAATTCCGAAACTAACATTTTTTTTATTCTACTTTGAGGAAACGACTACCTGCTACTGTCTACTAAAAGTTTCTGTTTATATAAAAGTTTCTATAACCTTACCAAATTGAACAATTTTTTTGGAAAATGATACGCTAAATCCATGCAGGAGAAAACAGGTACACGCGAGATTGAAGCAGTGATAAATCAAAATTAAATAAACGCCACAAGAATGAAATATAAACTATAAATACCAGTATAATGGTAATTAAATTGGATATTATTAGTATATCCACACAATATTTTAAATTTTTTTAAATGAATTGCACACCACTGATTATTCAAAACTACAATATAATTGTTCTACCTTCTACTTTTCATGTGGCACAAATTCCTCAGCTGATTTAAACCGAACATTCCTTTATAATTGTTAAAACCACATCCAAGGCGTTACAACAATCACAGAAAAAAGTCTCAATTAAAAATTCAATTATAACCTGTAAATTGCATTGATAACGAAATTTTGTTCGATGAAATTAATCAAAACATTACTTATTTTTATTGGTTTGCAAATTCCGGACCGCCGTTAATATCTGTTTGACACTGAAACTGTCTTACGATAATATAGTCCGACGTGTTAGTTTTATAGATACTATTACTGTAAAATTCTACGAAAACGCTATCAGTGCCTTCTGTCATAAATTATAACCTAAGTTTATAAGATACAGAAGACATTTCACAACGATATAATGACACAAACAACACAAGGTAATTTTGACTACAGTTTAATTTTTGAAAACCCTTAATATACTAGTATAAAACTAATATCAATAGATAAAATAAGTAGTTCTCCTCAAAATATTGAATTATCAGCAATACTTAGGAAACGAAGTGTATAAAACGTTGGGTTTGCATAATGTTGTGTTAAAAATAAAGGTGGTCGTGAGCTACAGACTACATTAGACTTCTATGTTGAAGGTCTAAGGTTAGCAGTATCAGAACATTGAGTTTCTAATGGCCGATCTCGCTCGCAACTCAATGGCAAACTAGCGAGGTATTCTGCCTAGTAAATCTTCTCTGGAGTAGAAGTATTTACGCTTCCCGTGAGTAGTATAGCTGTACGGTTACTGGGACACTTGGATGGCATGTCCATCCAAAGCACTACGTAATCACCCCCCTTAGAGGTGAATCAAGGTGACCAAAGAGTTTCTTGTAGGAAAAGAAGTGCTTTTTGTCAACAATGACCAGAAGATGGTTGTAGGAAAAGGTGTGAATCAAGGTGATCAAAGAGTTTCTTGTAGGAAAAGAAGTGCTTTTGTTTTTTGTCAACAATGACCAGAAGGTCGTTGAAGGTTTGTCAGCAATGACCAGAAGGTCGTAATATGGTGGGTTGTAGAAAAAGGTTTAATTAACAACAACCAGAAGAAGCTCTTGAGTATTGTAAAGTTAGTAGCGGTGGAGAGTAAAGCATATAGTATATGCTTTACCTGTAGAGTAAGGCGTTCGATTTAAACTCTGATTCCTGTAAATGAGCGTGGGTTCAAATCCCACATCTGACGCTTTTTATTTTATATATATTATATATGTGAAGCTTTCACAGGCCCTAGACGCCCATCGCTTTTGGTGTGCGACAAGACTAAGTTAGTTTGTGCAATGCACAACAGGGCCCGACTCTGCGGGTTACCGTGTAGGTGCGAAACCATGCTTAACCTGCTTTTGTGTGTGAATGTTTTTGTTTATGATCTTGTTACTCCTCTAATGCGACCGTAATTCGAGGAGTGCCATTAATATGATCCCCAATGACAAATGGAGACGGGGACCCAGTACCGATCACCCAGGGAATTAGAAAAATTTTCGACCCTGGGGAGATTCGAACCGGGAAGCGTTTGGACTATTACATCCAAAGGCTTGGCTCTCTACCACTGAGCCATCCCAAATGATATGCAAAGTTCGGGTTATTATAAGTATGCAGATTACAATGATAATTGTTGTTTATAGTGCTACAACAATTTAATAAATTATCCATATTATGCTGATGAAATAAGCTTATACTGATGTAGTGACGTTTACCTTATGCAGTCGTCTCAAAAACACTTGAGTTAGGCAACCAACAACACTCTCCAACCGTTAGCAACTTTACTTTACAATACTCAAGAGCTTCTTCTGGTTGTTGTTGATTACACCTTTTTCTACAACCCACCACATTAAGACCTTCTGGGCACTGCTGGCAAAAAAATTACTTCTTTTTCTACAAGAAATTCTTTCAGTAACAAGACCTTCCGATGATTGCTAACAAAAAAAATTACTTCTTTTTCTATAAGACATTCTTTGGTAACAAGACCTTCTAGTCACTGCTGACAAACCTACAACGACCTTCTGGTCATTGTTGACAAAAAAAATCAGTTGTTTTCCTACAAGAAACTCTCTGATCACCTTGATTCACACTTTTTCCTACAACCACTTTCTGGTCATTGTTGACAAAAAGGATTTCTTTTCCTACAAGAAACTCTTTGGTCACCTGGATTCACCTCTAAGGGTGTGATTACGTAGTGCTTCGGATGGACATGCCATCCAAGTGTCCCAGTAACCGTACAGCTATACTACTCCCGTGGTTCAGAGGTGATGTTAATCTGTAGGTCCTCTATGTCTGTGGTACCTTAGAATGCGCAACACAAGCATAGGAGAGAAGATCGCTACGTCTCGTAAGATATTAATAGTAAGGTAACTCTACCGTCCAGTTATTTAACTATAAGCTTTAATACACAGAACGATCTACATAAGTAACTGCGGCGATAACAAGCTATTTAAATCATCATAATATTTTTTTCATTTAATGTAATTACAAGCCAACTTAAAGCGTGTTTACTGAGAAAATTCTATCTTTTACATAACCATTACATAAACAAGGCCTGGGGATTGCTGAAATGATACTTATTAAAAGTTTATAATAAATTTAATATTTCACAGGAAACGACTGCGAATTTAAGTTTTCTTTTTTCATTCCTTTCAGTCTTGGTTTTAATAACATCTTAAATTTCAAAAACCTACCAATTTTTAGTGAAATATTTCTCAAGCGATTATTCTAATTTTAGGGCATCCATTCTCAACTGTTATTAATCGGATTGCGAATGGCTAATAGAAAGCCACGTGACCTGTCCGTATCAGTGGCCGCAGCTGTCACGTGCCCGCTATCATTCCCAGATATCTGTCCCATAATCCTCACTTCGCTGATTTTCAATACAAGTCACTCGCCAAATAAAAATTACCATAATCTTTACTAATGTGCTGGTTTCAAAACGTGGGCATAGCATTGCCATTCGTGTTTGGTTTTAGGATTTAAATGTTCTTATTTTTAATCACTATGAAATACTATTTCTTGCAATAAACTATTAAATAAGAATGCGAAACGTGTACCATTTTCGCAAGCTACAACAATATATTCGAATACTTATGTATGTTTGAGTAATGAAAAAAGTTAAAGGAAACAGTTTTCGTAATTTCAAATTGTAAATGTTTTTTTTTTTTTTTTAATTTTTTGCGTAACATATTTTACAGTTAATACAAGTAAATATATTAAACAAGCTTTTATGTCCTTCCATTGAATTAAATTCTGTAACTGACATACATAGAATGTCTCTGAAAAATCTGTACAAAAAGCTACTGCATATTCCTGAGACTAAAATAGAACTAACATTAACTCTACCGACTAAATTGGAAAATTACTGCAAATCATAAAAATGACCACCAAAAAACGTTTGTATTCGTACGAAAATTAGTCAGTTTAAAAGTTTATTGTATGTTTCACCATTGCATTACAGTTACACACATACAGTGTACGACAAAAATAATGACGCTTCTAACAGTGTACTATAGGCATCACGTCTAACTGTTAACAACAACAAGTGCTCCTATTAAGTACCATTGTGATTTATATCCTATATATAGCAAGTTAACGGCAGTACTTTGATAGAGTTTCTCAGCTGTAAATTTCAGTTTTCCGACTAACGAGACTTTTTCAAAAGTTTTTTGAATTTGCATGTGTTCTGAACAATGAATGGAAATGAATCTACAGGATTTACACCCAATTATTGATCGATCATCTCGGAAGAGTTACGTCAGTTTCCTGCAAATAGTGGTCTTTCTCATTTGGTAACAAAACAGTTTGAAACAATATCATCCAATTCGTTACCTCCTATTGTTTAGCACATACAGAACAACTAAAGTATCTACTGTAAGAGTCAATACCAACGTAAATATGTAAATGGTATTGGATTTCAATGACATATTATGTGAGAGTTTCAACTTTTTTAATTCTGCCTGTGTACCTACTCTATATATTTCCTTAATCACATTTCAGTATATATTTATAGCCAATTCTTGTGCTTTTCAATAGTTAAAATACTGTCCACAATTTTATCGCCCAAAAGCTTTTTTGTAATCATTAATGCTATCCAACATATTATATTAATATTGTATTCACATACTATTTCGAATATTATTTTCATTGTTCGCAGGTGTTCCATCATGTTAAAGTTCTTCCTAAAGTCTGCTTGTATTTTGCAGAAATCAAGCCAGTTAATCGATTGGCAATACTTCTGAAAAACCATATGTGCTTAATATAGTAAGCGGATTTGTCAATATACGTATGCAAAAAATATAGAAAATCTGAACTTTGCAAATAGAGAATATACTTGCAGAAATCGTAAACGAAGAAAACATTGATAGAGAAGGAAGTTTGACATTAGAAGAAAGTTCGACAATGACTCAAGATTACCAGAATCTTCAAAAATATGTGGAATATAGGACCAAGAAACAAAATAGTGTACTGTGTTTAAAGTTTAAGTGAACTATTTCTATAAGGGTAACGCACATTGTTATATTTTTGTAATTATTGGTTTTTGTACTTGCTGTTCGCCTACTTTTATATTTTTGTATTTATTATTACGACGCTTCCCAGGTATTTGCATATGTTACATCTTCTACAATTTTCTGTTTGTATACTGTTATTCTTTCCTCTTCTGCTATACTTTTATGAACAAAAGATGGAAACCCAGACCTGAATGTAGCGAAGAGAAGGCAGTAGGCAACAAATATATCATACAGTAAATAAAACTATATTACCTACAGAAAAATAAAATATGTAGATATGATCGCAAAGACACTAGTACATAAATATAATTGCCTTACCAACGATATAATATGGTAGCAACTTATGGGTACCAGTAAAAAACGTAAATCCTAAATAAACGGGAAAGTAATTTTCTTTTTGATTCCTACTTGATTCGGCAATATACGAATTTTGTAAAGATGCTAAGTAAACAAGGAAGAGTCTCAAAAGACCTCCCACTGAAACAACATTACAGGCTTCAGGCAGGCGAAAAAATTCATACATCACTCGCCAAACAGAGCACGCGAACTGCTTGAACTCGGCAAACATGAGCTAAGAGATATAACAAACCTTCTAACTCGACATTGCCCTCTGAGATACCATCTCAATTTAAAGGGTAAAGCGAAGAGTAACCTATGTCGATTCTGTGAAGATTCGTTAGAAATAGCGGAACATATCTTCTGCAACTGCGAAGTTATAACCCGCCAAAGGTTTCAAAACCTCAGAAAGGTGTATACAACACCTGACGAAGTGAGCAAAGCTGCTCCCAGAAAGATCTCAAAGTTCGTAAGAAGCTTAAGACTTGAGGGGTAACACTAGGTTAGCAGGGTTTCACAAGAGATCTATATAGGTCGAAGTATTGAGAGGCAATTTTATTGCCTAAACGACCACATAGAACTTACAGCTCTGGATAACCTCCAAGATAGGTTCAAGAAATTGCGGATTAAAGCCAATGAAACAAAATCTCAACATGTCACGTTTACCTTACAAAAGGAGACGTGCCCCAATGTTACTTTTAACGGACAGTTCCTACCTCAATCCGACAGTGCAAAATACCTTGGTTTGCATCTGGACAGACGACTAAATTGGAAACACCACTTATTCGCTAAGCGTAAGCAACTTGAACTAAACACTCTGTAATTATACTGGCTAATCGGTATAAAGTCGAAACTTTCATTAACCCGCAAGCTCACCTTATATAAAGTAATCCTCAAGCCGGTGTGGACTTTCGGGATACAGTTGTGGGGCACCGCAAGTAATTCTAACATTGCAATTCTTCAGAGATTTCAACCTAAAATTTTACGGACGATTACTGATGTCATGTGGTTCGTGACAAAAATACCTTACAACAAAACTTAAACATTCTTCTGGTGGTACAAAAGGCCAAGTGCGCTAGTGCGAAATATCTCTCACGACTCGAAGTTCATCCCAACTCCCTTGTTGTTAGACTGCTAGATAACAGCTAGAAGACATTCCGCCTAAAGCGATATGACCCTTAAGACATAGTGAATAATAAGGCTATGATAATCCTAATCCTATTATTACAACTAACCTTAGGTTAAATTTATATCAGTTAGACCTTTAATGTAAGTGTACTAATACCCATTTATTGACCTCTGCCGTTACATAGCTGTTTGCTATGCCGCAGAAAGGTTTCGGACCAGTGAAATAAGTCTTCGAGTCTATTCTTGCAAGGCAAGGCTTCCTCATTTCCAGTGATACCCTCATGACCTGGCACCCACATCAAGGTGACCATGATATTCTTTGCCAGTTGATTTACAGTTTGCAGACATGGCCAGGCAATTCCACACTCAACAGTGTAAGAACTCAAAGCTTTAAGTGCACAGCATAGATATCTATAGAAGGGGCTTCGCTTGGAAGATTGTAGGAACTTGTCCCAAGGCTTTCGACAGCCTTACTACTGGACCATAGATACCTATGCCCACGCCGGTGGTTGTTTTGGATCCATCCGATACCATACGATTGATCCCTTTTCTAGTGTTGGTTCTCCTGATCTCCATGTTTCGCGGTCATGAATAACCACTTCAAACAATTGCTCACAGCCGAACCTAACTGGCGTTAATTTATCAGTTGGTTTGGATAGAAGTTCTTGTTGCAATTCCTTTAGAATTTCTAGGTGTCCAATAAGGTCCCCTGATTTGAATTTCTTGTTTAGTTACAATCTAAAGGCACTTAATATTTTTTTTATTTGCCGGTGCAGAAGAAGAAGGTTGAGTATAACTTCTATTGCTGCCGTTGGGCAGGTGTGCATCAAGGTCCATAGAGAGATTCTCTATAAACCTCAGGTGTGCATGGCACCAGTAACAGGCCAGCCACTAGACTTTTAGCAGCGTGTTCTGCACTGTACTTCCTTTCATTATTGTCCACCACACCAGAGAGGCGTAGGTAACAATGAGTCTTACCACCATTAAGTATGATCGATTGATCATTTTCGGTTTTAGCCTCCAGGTTTTGCAAAGAGTCTACGGCAAATCCAAAATTCCGGTTGTTCTTTGTGTGGTTCTTTCAAGATGTGGATTCTAAGTGAGTTGCTGGTCGACAATGGCACAATGACCGTTTTGCTGGGATTTACATTTAGGTTCTACATCTGGAAACAGCCTGTAATTTTATTGAGAGCATTCTGCATGAGATTGGAAATAATCCTGTCATGTTTGCCTCTAATAGTGACTGCGTAACCCTGTATATTTATTCCAGAGTCACTAATTTTTTTAAGAAAATTATTAATTACCATAGACTAAAGTAAGGGCGATAGTACTCCACCCTGTGGACACCCCTTAGTGGCTTTAATGGTCAGTGAATCACTTCCTAGTATTGCCGTTATCTTTCGATCTTTTAGCATGGTTTGCGGCTATCTTATGGTTGTAGGTTCTATACCTTTGTATTCCATAGCTTCTTTTATTGATTTGTATAAGGTGTTATCAAAGGCGCCCGCAACATCAATAATGGCACAGGCAGGTACTTCACTTGTTGTTAGAATGGCGGTGTCGTCGGCAAACGTAGCTCTGTCAGTGTTTCGTGTAGTTGGTACAACGGTGTACAGCAGGTATATGATTGGTCCCAGGATACTGCCTTGTGGGACGCCTGATTGGATTGGGTACATTTTCGTTAATTCTTCCTGGTATTTCACAAAGAAGTATCTGTCAGTAAGATAGGATAGTAGAACCCGGTAGAAAGTAGCAAGTAGCTTTGTCTTTAGTTTGTACAATGGCCCCTGATGCCATACTTTATCAGAAGCTTGGGTAATATCCATGTAGGCGGCTGAACCGTACGGGAATAATGAAATACTTAAGAAAATAACGAAAAAACAAAATTTAATACAGTAAGGAAAACGCAAATGAAAAATGTAACAAGTAATCATGACGAAATTGGAAAACAGATAATTGAATTGGTATGGGCACACAGCAAAAACTGATCCAGATAGAATACTGTGGAGCGTGATCACGACAGGAAAAGAACGAAAAAGAAGGAGAGGCAGATCAAGGAAAGTCTGGATGGAAAGAATAGAAGAAGTGGAGATAGAAAGTGGAAAAACACTAAACGAACAGAAAAACATAGCACGGGACCAAAAGAAACGGATAAAAAAGGGAAGTATGGAGACATAATCCCTAAATAGCTAAAGGGTTTACGCAGAAGGAAAAGTTCTTATTATTTCTTTTTAGTTACTTTAACATAATCCTTCAGAATGTTAATCTAGGCATCTAAGACTACTGGTAAGAACTTCTATATACTTACACGGTACGGATATCCTAAACAACATCAAGTCATCAAAACTACGTCAGGGAACGAAAATGTATTGCAAGTTTTTCAGGAACTGAAATTGCTTCTCTGTAGTTTGTGTCTATTCGCATTATTTTTGACCAAAGAATATAAACTAAGCGTTGAAAATCACTGCTTGACATCTTATAAACCCCTGGAAAAAGTTCAGCTGAAAATCACCTTCGATCATACCTAACGCATCCTTTCAGAGGTTTTACAAAATAGTTGGTCCGCTACGGAAGATTCCTTTCTTGAAGATACGGCCGACCCCAAACTTTCTTCTTCTTTTGTCCAGAAAATTTAACCAATACCAACTTAGCAAGCTGCAGCAATAGCTACTTCTTCCTCTGATGTGGTAATTTAAACTTCAAAATTATTAAACGTCGGTATAGAGCATTGCATGTAATTAACAATGATAATAACATGAACCAGCATTTGATTATATCATTTTTTGTTAATAACAATGCCTGTAACAATGTTTATAGTTATTATAACTTTGCTGCCAACATTTGTGTATCCCACATTGTGAATACCATATTCTGCTGGCAATCATTACTCAGCCGTTTTTGAACATATTTTGCTAAAAATATCTTTGTTATTAACATCGTTACTCTCTAGTTATTCTTAACAAACACATATAGATACACGTAGCGACCTTGAAATAGGACTGGGGTAGACATGTTAATAAGGAAAAGAACAAATTGGATTAGAAGACAAAATATATAAAACGACTAGCAGATCTGAACTAGTATAAGGCCGAACAAAATAAAAAAGAAGAGAGTACCTACTAACTAATTATAAAACTAGTGTGTTGTTTAAATTTAATGCTGTTAGGCTTTGCTACAGAAAATCATTACGCATGTTTGATAATAATTCTCAATAATATAGCTTTTAACAGAATAAAATAAGTAGAAGCATTATTTAGGTAAAGAACAAGCAGGTACTTCGTAAAGAAGTTGCTAGCAACTGCATGTGAAACGTGTTGCCTAAGCACGACTGCTAATAGCATCATTATTTTCGTCGTTGACTGTACTTGATATGATAATTTTTGGTTTTATTTGAACATTAGTGTAAGTTTGTCTGTCTAAATGCAACAACTAGTAAAAAAGGAAATAAAAGAATTTTTCTCTACAGACTTATTAGAGCTAAACTAAGATAAATACGGGCGCAACACTGAAATCAAAAAGTATATAAAAGCAACCCCAATTGCTCACTTTTCAAATGTAATTAAAATCGCTAAAATGCTGTTTTCCTATTTACAAAATAACAATTTTTAAGAATTTTCACGCTCGATGGCGTATGGAAGTAAGTTCGGTTAATACTTTTAAAACCTATCAAACCCTATGTATCTCAGAATAAATCCAGAATTTTAGTATTTCTGAATAAATTATCTAGAAAAACAAAACGCCATACCATTTTAAATATTGATTATGTTTATTAGATTTAGAACTAGCGTGATATTTGTTTCTTATAGGTAATACTAATTTAATTTTGCCAAAACTAATTTTTTATACGATTAAATTAAAATTGTTTTTATTTCTTAACAGTACTTCGAGGTAAAACATGAAATGTTTCTATCATGAAAGCTTCTTTAAATAAATTACCATAAATATTTGCATATTATAATTAAAATTTCTTAGTACCCTATACAAAATAATTAATTGAAAACTAGAAATAAACCGGATCGGATTGTGTTTATTGTCGAACATGCATAACTAAATATTTACGTACATTCGTAATTATATTTGGAATACATTTATTTATTTTCAATAACGCATTTAATTAAAACATAATTATTTCTACAAATTTATGAAACCGATTTAATTAAAAAACCGAGCGCTTCACGTTAAATGACATTTAATTTACAGATAAAATAATACAGGAGCGAAAATGAAGATAACTAATTTTTAAATTTGGACATGTTATTAAATAACTGTCATTTATTAATCGATAAGACACTTTAAATTGTTAATTTTTATTTAAATTTCCTTCATAAAAATTTCCATCTTATTTCTTGCGGCCCCTAAATTCGTTAAGCAATGAAATGGATTCTGCATAAAGTTAATAGAATCTTAATTTTTAATCTTGAAAACAAGGCAATGTATTTTATCTTTCACTAAACAACGCAATCAAGAGTTTTACCTAATAACCTCAGGCCAGAATTTCTAATTAATGTTCCGTATTAAATTTAATTACGGTACATTCAAACAAGCGCAGTCTCCGATATAATTTAGATTAATTTTTGTACCACGTCCTTTTAAAGACGCAAAAGCTGTTCTGTTCGCAAAGATCAGCTAAAACGCTTTACATGTTGGAGGTAGGAACGTATAAAGTTGCAATTACGCGGTTAAAATAGGTAATCGGTAGTTTTCTTAACTAAATATGTAAATATAGTATTACACAATACAACCACCTGCCACTAAACCTATTTACCATTAATATTATTGATATAACGTAACAATGTGGTGTTTTAAATGCAAATATTATAGAAGTTTCTGCTAATAAAGATAGTTCTAATAAATATCGTTAACATGCTACACACAGACCACATATTGAAATAGTAGATATACACTCTTATGACTACAATTAATATGAACATTTTTATAAGAGATCAAATTATTAAGATTATTTTTCTACTTAAGAAGATGCTCCTTGAACTATTGTCCCTAACACAGAAGGCATATCCGACAAATGAATAATATTTTCGAGAAACGTCATTATTTACATTAATATATGCCAAGATGTAGGTGCCTATCGTCCTGTTTAATAAAGTTATACATTTAATATTACTACGGTGCTGGTGATTTTGTTGAAATTGAAAAATTTGAGATAAGGTCTGTGATAAAATATCCTTTTAAGAAAGGTTTATCTCCGCAGGAAATGTATAATGACATGTTCGGAGTGTTAGGTGATTCTACCCTTTCATCATTGACAGCCTCTTCCGTCCCACTACTGGGCATCGGTCTCCTCTCTATCACGTGTTTCTCCTCAGCGCTAAGGTAGAACCTACAGTTCAAAGTCGAATTCGAACGACAACAATTCCAGAGAAGGTTTTTAGCATTAAAAACCCACGATTGCAAGCCGGATCGGGAAATTGTTTACGGTGGATTGCAGAAAAGACTGTTATAAATCTGCATAGTAATTCTAAGGTTTCGAACCCAAGCCAGAATCGATATTTTACTCAGAAAGCGAGCGCTCTACCAACTCAGCTACCACCACACTTAGACTCTGTCACATCAAGTAATTAAGAATTGATGGAGGGATTTCAAATTAGGAAGGAAGAAGTCGTATCAACATGTACCAGGTGCTGGACCACCAAAAACTGTTGTCACTCAAGAAAATATTGATTTGGTCCAGGATATGGTACTCAGTGATCGGAGAATTACGGTCAAATCTATTGCTGAGATATATGGCTTTTCCGTTGGAAGCGTTCAGAAAATTTTGCACGAGGAATTAGGTCTGAAAAACATGTCGCACAATGGATTCCGAAAATGTTGTCCCATGATCAGAAGCAGCCCACGTTTCTCATTGCTGCGAGTAATTTGGGATTAATAAACACGAATTTGGATGGATTTTTGGAAAGATTTATAACTGTACAGAAAACCTGGGTACATCACTTTGATCCAGCGTCGAAACGGCATAGTATGGAATGGCGGCAATGTGGTTCCCCGCCCCCACGAAAATTCCGTGTGACTTCATCGACCAGAAAGATAAGGACGATAGTGTGTTGGGATTCTAAGGGAGTTCTTCCTGTTGATTATCTACCACGTGGTCACATAATAACGGGAGTCTAATATGCAGAACTCGTACCAAAAGTTCGTGAGGATATAAAGCAAAGAAGGCTGGAAAATTTCAACGCAACGTCCTATTCCACCAAGACAACGCTCCCGCTCACAAGAGTTGGTTTCTATGGATGCTATCCACAATGCTGGATTTTTTAAAACAACCCCCACACTCGCTAGATTTGGCCCCCAGTGACTTTCAGCTGTTTCTCAAATTAAGAGAATATCCGTAGCTTGCTTATTAGTTTACATTGAAATTGTCATAAAGTAAATACTGTCTGCTCTAGTTTTATTATTACGAAGTTTATACTATGTAGTTTGTTCTTTGATACTAATACTCGGTGATAGAAGTACTGAATAAAGTAATCATCCCTGATATTAATTCAAATAGGTTATTCTCTATACCGGCTGATTTCAACACATGCGTACAAAAACCCTGTATTAGGTTACCGCTTAAGAGAAAAATATTTGTCTGATTGCACACTTACACAGTATGGAAAAGAAACGCCAGTGTGGTCCAGTGGTTGGAGCACTGGGCTCCGATGCGGAAGGTCGTGAGTTCAAACCCCCGACTGGCTTTAAATAATTGGGTACCTGCGCTCGAGTGAACAAAGGGCATCACCATATGTCATGAATTTGACACGAGTCAACCAGTTGTGAGTGTGAGGATACGGAAGCTCTAACCTTCCGCCCTGCAGGCCAAACTCCTTCATGGGGTATAGAGCCTCACCATTATTATTATTTTTATGGAAAAGATACAAATATAATGTTGAAAAATTTATTTGCCAACTTTGTTTCAGGTAAAAATTTAATACTTGTTATACAAAGGTTTAAAATGTAATAATATTTTTAAACATTTTCCGTCTGCATATTTACTACATTTCAATAAATTCAATCCGCCGTACTATTGTTAAGAGTTTAAGGATCGTGGCAACATTGCCATAAATTCTCCCATTAGAGAAGCATAGCCCTATGTTCTCAGTACTGCAAGGCGAGAGTGAAACCAGCTATAGTAGCTAAGCTTATACAATTAAACGGTATTCACCAAAATCCGCCATTATTAAAAATGTAAAAGTTACAGTCTTTAGAGGGTCAGTTTCATGCAGTTCGTGCACCAAAGTAACGTGCTGGGGATCAGAATTCTCTTAACTGAAGTTCTACTAATATCCATATTTGTGCTTAAATCTCTTTGACTTACATGGAGGTTCTCATTCACTGCTTCTAACATGGTTAGTTTATTTCTGATTAAATTATATTATGTTTTTAAACATTCGTTTTTTAAAGAAGTTTCAATGAGTCTAAATATTTTTTTCAGGGGGTGGGCTTCTAGTTAGATGGCGCCTGATATATAAATTACAAGCTGCAACAGTACTGTTCTCTTGTCATTTGAAAATATATTATTTAAAATTTAAGTAAACCTGCTTAATATTGTCATTAGCAAACGGAACACTGATCAATTTAATTAAATTAAAGAAATCATGATTTTGGTTGCATGCTATATGGGGGTACAACTTAGCTGGCCCACCCTGTATGTGTATACAACCCATAGTATATTTTATCTATTAAAATAATAAATGTCAGAATAGTGTACCGAAAAGAACAGAATGAAAAGGAGCAAACTAGATAATTGACATACTGCCCTACTGAAAACTGCGGCAAGGAAAATAAACCAATAAAACTTCATGGTAATGCTCCTCCACACACGAGACTAGGGTTATCATGAATTGACGAATACCTCTTTCAATCCACACTCAATCATCTACGAGAGTTTCTATGTAACGTTAATTGAAAATAAGATATAACGCTACTTCCCCGATTATCAAGCAATAACGTATAATATACATCGATTACTAGGTAACTGGGACCATAGCGTTAACTTACTTTTAGCGTAGCTTTATGCAAGCACTCTCTATTGACTATTTTCTGATAAAAAACTTAGGAAAACATTTGGAAATAGGACCCTTCGCCTATGCTTATTCGGCGTCACCGATTTACCATTATTGCTTATTTTTTTTTTTGTAGCGTTTCCATTCTTACAATGCCATACTCGAATCGAGTTTAGCCGATGAACGTGCAATGTAATAATATATTTGTAATTACTCTGGCAGACCTTTTGCATGTTAAGAAATATGTAACTGCCAGAATCCTGGTAGAACCAAAAATTCTTCTGTACCACGTGTTTCACCTCAGCAGGGCTCATAATACATTACACAGCAAATTGAAACTGAAAAAATGAAATGCCTGCAATGTTACACTGATATTATTTGAGAGTTTAAGAAAAACGACGCGAATTTTGAAATATCCTAGAGGGTCATTATTGTCTAATGCAATGTGTATGCAATAAGAATATCATAATGCCATCAACAATTTTTTCTTAATAAAATCTATTGATTTTTGTAGTAATTTATGCTAATTTGTTAATAATATTATCATTCATCTAAAACTCCATGCATTGGCAACGAAAAGATCCACTAGCGGAATGACCTACGGCGAATCATATTTCTAGCAACATACCTAACGCTATTTTTATATTTTTTAAGCTTATTGCCTAAGATTGACTTTAGGAGTAAGACAAGGACACACTTTTCACGGATTTCGTATTTGTCGAGAACTAAAAAAAATGCATTGGCTTAAACCACTACTGTAATCTAAAGTATCCGAGAAGAATTTTCTCCCCCTTATCAGATGTTACTATAGTACGAGGTTTGCCTTTTATATTTCGGGATTAGAGAACAAGAACAAATACTTATTATCGAAAATGGCTTTATTGTTTTTCAAAATATTCTCCATGAAGATCAATACACTTTTGCATGTGTGTGAACTAATTTTCAAAGCACTTTTTCCACTCCGATTGAGGTATCTCCAAAACATGCATTTTGAACGCATCAACCGCTTCTTCAGGTGTCGAAAAACGTTGACCTCGGCGTTTATTATTGATGTTCGGGAATAAAAAGAAGTGATTGGGTGCCAAATCAGGACTATATGGCGGATGACACATCAAATCGACTTTTTGAGTGCTCACAAAGTCACTTGTTTGAGCCGATGTGTGAGAGCTCGCATTGTCGTGGTGGAGAATGATCCGTCTTCGGCGGTTGGTTTTCCTTATTTCTCCAAAGACTTGTGGCAAACAAATGGTTGTGTACCATTCAGAATTGACCGTTTTACGTTGCACCAATGATAAGGTTGTGACATGTCCAGTTTTTCCGAAAAAACAAGCGACCGTTTGCTTAGAAGTGCTTCGAACACGAACGATTTTTGTTGGGTTTGGCTCGCCTTGGAAGACCCATACAGTCGATTGCTGTTTACTTTCGGGCTCATGCGCTTGTATCCACGATTCGTCACCTGTCACGATGTCATACGCATGTTTTGAAGCACCGCGATCGAATTTTTTGAGCATTTCTTGCAACTAATTGACGCGAGCTTGTTTTTGAGCGATTATCAAATTATGTGGGATCTAACGCGAAGAAATCTTTTTTATGGCCAATTGTTCATGCAATATTGAATGTATGCTGGTCCCACTAATCTCACCTCAATCTCACGATAAGTCACATGACGATCTTACAGTATCAGTTCACGCACCGCATCAATATTTTTCGGAACAACAACCGATTTTGGACGACCTTCACGAAATTCGTCGTTGGGCGAACTACGGCCACGATTGAATTCGTTAAACCATCGATAAACACTGCCATCGCGAAAAATCGAATTAAGTTCATCGATGCACTGTTGTTGAGTGAATCCACGTCGAAAGTTGTAAAAAATAATCGCACGAAAATGTTCACGATTTAATTCCATTTTTTGGTCGATATGAATTTTTCAAGTTACTGTAAACAACACAAATAGCGCTTATACGTCAAAACGTTCTGAGTACGTATACCATCAAAAATGTCAAACTTTACGATAGAGACGTCAGTTGCCAGATGGCAGCACTGGGATTTCCCAATCCCGAAATATAAAAAGCACCCTCGTATATCTCGATAATATATTTTATGAAGTAATAAAAATAAATATTTTTTAAGAATAGAAAATTCTTGGCAAAGTTTTACTACTTTTCTAAAATGAGTAAAATTTTCTATCCATTTTCTGGAACAAACATCCACATCCATATAATATTAGCAAAATTAAATACAAACGAAACTCTTATATTATTCCAGTTTAATATGAATATTAATTACAGATTCGCTGTAAGCGTAGACATTCCGAAATAAAATATTTAATTAGAGTCAGTAATTAAAAACAACAGCGAAATAACAGTGCAGTTAATCAAAATTGAAAATAATTGAAATAGTTTCTCATTCATTACAAGTATTAAATTCGAAGTGAGGAATTCTCTAATTTATCATTTTATACTGCGCGAATCGTAATTAAAGATAATTTAATTAATATTTCTAAGTCTCACCGCAGTACCTACATAATGCATACTGTATCACCACAGACCTACTATATGAAGACACACTTTGTATCCTAATGATAATAAATTTAAAATCTAATTCTGCCAATTTTAATTGCGAAAAAATTCTTGAATCATTGCATAAAATCACAGCACTACAATAGTTGATTATTAACGCTGCTACTCATTGCTGCGTAAATTATTAATGGTAACAATCAGAACGTATTTATAGCATTACCCAAATGAGTTATTTACGCTTACATTATACGTACGTCTTTTAGTATAATGCACGGAAATGTAAGAGAAAATTTTCGAAATCTACAGTTTATACCTCTATAAGTCTATGGAAATATTAAGCTGAACTTATCTGACAATGTCTCCTACAGCTTTTAATTAGCTTTTTGCATATTCAGAGACATTCGGGAGCATTCTATCATTTAAATTTATTTAATTTTTAGTTTCAGTTTGCATTCATTTCATAGCCGATTCGGTTACCGCTTCAATTAAATAATTATTAAATGAAACTGTAAAATACGATTTAGTAAATGTAATTATGGGCAGTGTCACATCCAATGTTCACCAAAACAACAACTTCCTTTTTCACTATAATGTATGCACAGTTTCGTTTCGGACAGCTGCAATTTCCAATATTTCTGATTCTAAAATACATAATAATCGATGACTGTTAAATCTAAGAAAACATTATTGTTAAACTACAGTACTTTCATCAAAAAATGCGCAAAACAGTTCCCTTGGACTTTTCCGTACTTCAAACTGTCTCTCAATATTTGAGAAACTATACAGAGTGTCCCAAATTTAAAATTCACCATTAGCACATTGAAATGAGACTGTAGACATTGTAATAAATACTTCATTAGCCCGCAACATCCCATTGTTGGGCAAGGGCCTCCCCCGTAGGATTAAATAACATAGCGAAGTAACGCGGATTCTACTTGTTGCAATAAATAGACTCTGGGTATAAACTGATCTTATAACGCTTAGGTATGCTAATACATACTTTTATAACAGTGCTTCCCAAAAGTAACGGATAAATTCTATAATATCGTTGAGAAAAATATTTCATAAAAATACTCGTCGATTTCTATTTTTAAATTATCACTTAGAGATGTAATTTTCAACCCCCCACCCCTCAACCCCTAAGCGCTAGTAACACCAACTTTAAAATTTCAAATGGCAAAGTACCCCTTATGATACCCCATCTGATAGCTTTCTTTATGCTGAATACAACAAAAAAAGTTTGTATTCAAATGAAAGTGCCAATATTCGAGCAGGCGTTGATACGGTTCTAGCAATGAGTGATAAAAACAATTGAAGTTTATCGTTCTTGTTACCAACATACTGTATAATACAATATAAATAATATAATAATTAACGCTTTTTTATAACTTAAAAATTGAACATTTGCACAAATATTACAATATAACTGCACCTTCATGGTTGTTTCATTTCTTCAAATAGACTATCAATTATCTACAAACAATAATTTCGCTGTTTTCGCCAAGAAGAAACAAAAACGGAAATTCAACAAAATAAAGAATTATTAAATGTTATGCTATTCCAGTATTACAACGCGGAGCAGAAAACTGGACTATTACGAAGGCAGCCTTTTATGTTTTTACAAAAACTAGGAAAGAAAACAATTTTAATGGAACAAACATTCTATTCCATTCAAACCAATTCGCGAAACATTTTTTCCACTCTGAAGTTGATATCTCAAAAACATGGTTTGTGAAAACTTCAACGGCTTCTTAAGGCGATGAAAATTGCTGTCCACGCATTTTTGTTTCACATTCGGGAACACAAAGAAGTATTCAGGCGGTAAATCAGGTGAGAGAGCAATGAGACATTAATTCCATGTTTTTTCCTTCAAATAATCAATTGTTTGACGTGCTGTGTGAAAGCTGGCTTTGTCATGATAAAGAATGATGCAACGTTTTCAGTTCTTTCTCCTGATTTCATCAATGACTTCTAGCAAACAAATTGTTGTATACCAATCAGCGTTAAGTGTTCTTCGATCCTCCAAAGGAATGGTTGCGACATGTCCAGCACAACCGAAGAAACAAGCGATCATCTTCTTGGAAGTGCTTCGTGAACGAACAACTTCTGTGGGATTCGGTTCATCTTCGAACACCCAAATAGTGGATTGTTGCTCAGTTCCTGGTTCATACGAATATATTCAAGCTTCGCCACCTGTTACGGTGTTGTATAATGTATACGGATTTTGCAGTTCCTCGTTCGAATTTTTTATTTTTTTTTTCACAACTAGATGTTCATGCAAAATCGAATGTGCTGCAGTCTTCGATATGCTTAAGGAAGGCTCTATCTCACTAAGCCTCTATCTCACTGTACCTGTACCCCCGCACCCCCCTGAAGTAATGGGAAAGCGGTTCCGGGAGGGGGACGCTAGTATAAATGAACGAGAAAAAAAACAATTATAACAGTCTTTTCTGATGGTACTTCATTACCAAAAGTTAAACGAAGCGATTCTATGCATTGTTGTTGGTTAGGCCTTCACTAAAATCGTAAAAAATCATCCAACGATTACCTTCACCTGCCTGCCACTTTTCACAATAGCAAATGTCAACTTTTACGAAAATAGTAATGACACATCTCAGTAGCGCCACCTAGTAGTCGTTTGAAAAAACTTTAAAGGCTGCCCTCTTATTAAGACATGAGCAAAATCACAGGTTATGAAATGTGGCTCTACCGCAAACTCCTAAAAATTTCATGGGTGGAAAGAATCACCAATACTGAACTGCTCCATATGATTCTTGTTTCAAGCAGCAACTTCCAAAATACAATACCGCCAAGGATAGTTAACCTCAGAAATTGAAATGCACTATAAGAAAAAGGAGAAAAAAAAGAGCAAGAACAACAATAACATAATAAAAAGTACAAGGTATTTTACCAAAGAAAAACTGTAAAAAATATTCAAGTGATCTTTTACAAAGTTCAATTTATCACGATTCCTAAACATTATTTTATTAGATGCTTACCTAAAATTTCAACAGAGTTTTCATATTATTTTGAAAAGAACCTACCGCATAACACATGGAGCGCATCCCACCGGTTCAACAAGCATCAATTCAGTTACAAATCATCCAAGGCGGTCTCGCATTATATACTTCAGATATTAAAACATAGATATGTGTACAGTAAGAAGTCAATGTTACAGCAGTCACATACATGTTAGGACAAGCCAGTAGGAGGTGGTTAATGAGTTGTGACGTTAAGGTGGCCAAAAACAATAATATGCAAATCAAAATCTGAAATAAATCAAAAGAGAAAGTATTTTTGCATAAGGCTGAAAAATTTGTAGATAATGCCTTTAAAACTGTATCGCGTATTATGAATTTACATCAGACCTACAATTATAATATACCTCATCATGCAAGGTGGGCTAACTAAGTGACCCCCCTCTTAAAAGTGGTTGACGCAACCCGGAAAATAGATTTAGCATGACAGTTGAAATTATTTACTTTTTTATATCGAAAATAATTGAGGTTATGTTCAAAATGTCCTCCATCCACATCAAACATTTTCTAACTCGTTTTAAAAACGATTTTGGGACGCGAAAAAGAGTGGTGTACACGCCTGGATTATTATATGTTGTAAATCATGCTCATTTACTACCGGAATTTGGTAAGTCTAATGGAGTGATATTGCAACTTGGTGATGACCATAGATGCATAGCTGCCCTTCCAACCCGGTTTCTCCAAATACTTCATTTAAGTAATTCCTAACAATTTAACGATAGTGAGCAGGACAACCAAGATGTTGGTATCAATGTTTTTGTCATAAATTAATCTTCCAAAAAACTGCTTTGTAGGAAATCCAAATAATGTTGACCAGTAAAAGTTTCATGGAAGAAGCCTTCCTCCTTATTTATCAATCATCTTTGCTGGTTTGTCTTCACATTATCTGCTTCCATCTTTTACTATTTTCGGCCAGCATTTTCAATTCGGTAGTATAACAATGCATTTCTAATCTGAAATATATACTGCAATCTTGGCCTTACCCATTATCCCTGTTTCTTAACGTGTCTCTTCTTTTCTTACTGTTATCCATAATTCTCCCGTTTTCTGATGCTCTTTCTCGTATTTGGGAGTTAGTAATCCCTTCTACCTAACTTACCCGTAGCAAAAACTATATATATAGTCTTTGCCCGTAGCATGAATCTGCAGCACCACATCTCAAAAGCTTCTATTCTTTTCTTTTGACTAGTAACGATCGTCCATGTCAATCATCCATATAATGCTATGCTTCAAAAAATGTTTTAACCAACTGTTTTTCTTTATATATAATAAGATTCTATTTAATACTGGTACATTTTTTCTTCTTGACAAAACATTACTTGGCGTGTTGTAACATTATTACGATTTATGTCTTCTAGGTAACACAACACTTCTACTTTTTCTATTATTTGCCTATTTAGGCTAATTTTTATGCGCTTTTGCCCATTCCTACCACATACCTTTGTCTTAGACTAATTTATCTTCATGCCATACTCTTTAATTAGTATATTGTCCATTTCATTGAACGCAGTTCCCAATCCTAGTAGAACAATATCGCCTGCATATCTTATCACATCTATTTTTCTCTTTGTATTTTAACCCTACATTAATTCTATTCCCATCTCTTTCTTTGAATTTATTTGGTGCGTCTTCTATGTACAAAGTAAATACCGGTGGTGATAGCGCATAGCCTTGTCTTACCCCCTTCTTACTCTTAGCTACTTTATGTGTATTTCCCAAGTTTATTATCGCTTTTTATTCGGTGTAGAGAATTTTTGTGACGTTTGTATATCTACGTTTGATACCTGCTCTACACACAGCACATCCCACTTTACTCTGTCGAAAGCCTTCTTCATATCGTCAAATGCAACGTAAGTATTTGTAGTTTTCCTTATTCGCTTTTATACTATTAATCTTAAGCTAATATGTCTTCTCCTGTACCGAAGAGTCTCCTGAACCCAAACTGACCTTCTGTGAGTTGTCCTATTATTGGTTGTATTCTTTTGTATACTATTCTCTTTTGGGCCCGGTATTATCGCGTTATTAGTAAAGTCTCCTGTTTCATACATCTCACACACCATCTGATACAGTATTTTATGGCTGCTTTCTTCTACTTGTCTTATAATTTCGTAAAGTAGCTAGTCTATCCCTGCGGCCTTATTTGCTCTCGGATCTTAAGACCACTTTCCCATATATTGCTTACGTTTTGTAGCACCCAATTCGTCTTCGTCTCTTTCCTCTTCGGGTTCTACTTTCATCATATTTTTCCTCTCTCCCCTGGAAGAAGTGTTGTTTAATAATATGATTACCTATTATACAACACCAAACGTTTGCGAAAAATAAACTATTTGAAAATGGGTAATATGGATCCAGGCGAAACAATCTCGCCTAAACTGTTTACAGCGGTGATGGAATACGCATTTAAGGAACTAAACTGCCACAGAAAAGGTATAAATATCGATGGCGGATATCTGAACCGTCTACGCTACGCTTTGCCGATGATGTTGTAATAACAACTGATCGCTTTAGTGAAGCTCAACAAATGCTTACAGAATTAAAACTAGCAGATATGACTTAATATTAATTTCTAACAAACCAAGTTCATGACAAATCTAGTCCCCAATAATATGAAAATTGACGAGAATGAGATGGAGCAGGTTCATGACTACAGATATGTAGGCCAAGAAATAATATTCGAAGATAACCAAACCTACGAAATTTAGCCCCTTATAAGTTTAGGATGGGCAGCATTTGGCAAGATATGTGATACCGTCAAAGTAGATATATATTTTTCATTGAATCTATGAATTATTACAATCTCATCATCATTGTCAGCATTTATAACACCATATTTGGATATATGCCTCTCCAAAAATCTTCCATCCGCTTCTGTCTGGTGTTTTGCTCATCCAGTGTGTTTTAGCAATCTTTTGAATGTCGTCTTTCCATCTTGTCTTAGGCCTACCTCGATTACGCTTTCCCACTCTTGGCCTCCATTCCGTCACATTTTTTGTCCATCTATCATCCGTTGTTCGCATAAGGTGTCCTGCCCATTGCCACTTCTTTTTAGCTACGTATTCAGCAATGTCTGTTACTTTAGTCTTTTTTCTAATTATTTCATTTTTGACTCTGTCTTGTAACCGTATCCCCAGCATGGAGGTTTCCATTTTCCTCTGGGCCACCCTTAATTTTTCCATATAGCCTCCTGTGAAGGTCCACGTTTCGGCTATGTCAAGGTAGGTACAATGCATTGGTTAACTACTTGTGTCTTCAGATGTTGTGGAAAATCTGATTTAAATACCTGCCAAAGGTTACCGAATGAGGCCCATCCTAGTCTTATCCTCCTTAGTATCTCATTTTATTGGCAATTTTTTGTAAATGATATTTTCTGTTCTCAGCTAATTCGATAACCTCGCGGTTTTCTAGTTGTATTGATGTAGCCGTTCCCGTGTTACTCATAATTTATTATATTTATTATTATATGTATTACAATCTATCTACAGATATTTAGTAATACTGTATAAAACTTAGGTACTCACATAGCGGTGTTCGTCTAGTGACTCCCTCCCATAGGTATATATCTTCAGATAAGACAACTTAGAAAATAAATACATTTTTCCCAACCATATTCTATCTAAATATTTTATATTTTGGCGTAGATATGTTGATGACGTTTTTGTTGTTTTCCAAGGGTCAGTTAATGATGTCACTTTGTGTCTTAATATTCTTAATGATCTCCATTCTAACATAAAGTTTACTGTTGCAATAGAATCGAACTCCACTCTCCCTTTTCTTGACATCCTTATTTCTCAGGTTAAAAATATAAATAATAATAATAATAATAATCTATTTAAATTTAACATTTACAGAAAACCTACGACGACTGATCATGTTATTCCTTTTCAATCTTTTCATCCTTTTAATCATAAACTTGCTGCCTTTAGATTTTTCTTTAATCGTCTTTTGAAGTTCCCGTTGAGTACACAGGATTTTAATACTGAAATGAATATTATTCACAATATTGCTTTTAATAATGGTTATCCGTCTTACCTTATTAATAATTTATTTTGTAAAATTAATAGGTCCTTTAAGTAATGTCAATTTGATTAATACTTCTCTTCTCCCTGGCGAGAAGTCTTATTTTTCCATCCCATTTCTTGGGCATACTTCGCTAAAACTTATGAAGGTTTTTAAATCTCAGAATATTAATATCTCTTGCTCCGTTAAATTTAAACTTTCTAATTTTCTGGTTAACAACAATGACCCTGTTAACTCTGTTGATAGATCTGGGATTTATCGTTTGAATTGTAACAATTGTACTTGTTTATATATTGGTCAGACAGGTAGAGCTATTAAAACTAGGGTCAGAGAACACAGTAACTTGGCCAAAAATAATGGTATTAATTTAGATATTAATCTTATAAATAAATCGGCCTTTGCCTTCCACCTCATTGAATCCAATCATAGGTTTAACCCGTTGACTGATGTTACAGTTCTTCATCTTTGTGATAAAGGTCTCAAAATGAACTTTTTAGAAATGTTAGAAATAAGGAAGGCGATAGCTGATAACCGAGATAACCCTAACAATGTTCTTAATGATATTCAATTTAACCTAATTAATAATAACTATATTTTTAATAATATTGTGTTTAGCTAGTTGGTTGTTTTTTCGATTGTTAGATGGCGCTTTGCTTGTTTGTAGGTTGGTTTGATTCTTGGGATTAGTTCCCTTTTTGATGTTGCATATGATTTGGGGTAGATGGAGTTGTTTTTCGTTTATAAAAAGAGAAATTTTGTCATTTGCCAATTTGTTGCCGTCCATTTTGTTTTGCATTTCGAGTGGATGTAGTCGGTTTTAGTTTGAGGGTGTTTCTTTCCCCCTTTTTTGATGAGATTGTTAACTTTTGGCCGATTGGCCCTTAGCTATTTGAATTTTAAATTCAAAGCTGCTTATTTTGTCATGTTTTGATATTGATTGATTCAATTTTTGGTTTCTTTCACAAGACGATGTTTAATTTTCAAGATTTGTGTGTTTTTGTAACTTTTGCCTGAATGGCCTTTTTGAGTTTGTAACTGCAGTTTACTGTTTTTTCCTGATGCTGTGTTAATTTTTTAATTTTGACAAGGTAATGTATTGTTTTATTTTATGCTTTGTAAGCTACATTTGGTTGTTTTCTTGATCTAGATAATTTTACGATCTGCAGATGCAGTGGTACTGCGAAAGCGCTCATCTTAATCTAATGGTTTAATTTACAATATATATTTCGTGGGGATGACAAGGTGTTTTATTTATTTTCAGATAAGTATGTATATGCAAATTTATGTACATGGAAATAAAATATTGCAAGCTAAAATCTGCCTGATAGGTCCAGTGGATCACATCGCTTGAGGGGATTGAGTGTTCGAGGGGCAAGTAAGTCCACGGTATAGGTATTGGGTAGGTAGGGAAGGCAGTAGGCTTGGTAATTAGTAGTCGTTGAAGTTATTTCATCTTCTATTGTGGGTGTTTTCGTCTGTCGGTATATTACTACTTTGGGATAGTACCTTAGTACGTTGCTGTAAGTACCTTTGATTGGAAAGTTTGTATTTTGGAGGTGTTAGTGGCGCTGGCGGCACCCCACAACTGTAGACGATATGTCTATATGGGATTACAACGGTTTTATATAGCAGTACTTTGTTTTCGGGGGACAGTTGATATTTCGGACCCAACATCCAGTACGGTTGGTGATATTTAATTTCCAGTTACTTTCGTTTAGCTTGTGTGTGGAGTAGCCAAGTTAAGTCTGCTGTCAAGAAGAACTCAAAGGTATTTTGCTTGTTCTGATTGTTGTTGAGGGTGACAGCTGGGCAGGTATTTCTGTTAAGCGTGAAGGTAATGCGCATGGATTTTAGTTCATTAATTTTATACGCCATAATTTCAACTATTTCTCTAGTTTGTGTAAGTGGATTTGGAGCCTCCTGGAAGCTGCTTCCGGTTGTGCGTGAAAAGTCAGTACAGTTGTATTGCCAGAGAATGTAGCCAAGACGGTGGGATTTTAATAGGAATTTCTGTGGTGGAGGTGATATATAAAAAGGGCCTGAGGACGCTCCCTTGTAGCACTATGAGGCGTATGGTTATACCAGGGGGATATACCAATCTGTTTGAAGAAAAACGTCTATGAACAATGTATTAAGCCGGTGATTATATATGGTGCCTAAACACTCACTTTAACAAAAATCTGCATGTAAACTAAGAGTAGCTCAGAGAGTTATGGAAAGGGCGATGTTAGGAATAACGAGAAAAGATAAAATACCAAACATAATCACAAGACAAAGAACGAAAGTTACCAATATTATCCAACGCATCACACGAGCTAAATGGAGGTGGGTAGGCCACATAGCCCAAATGACTGATAATAAGTAGACCAGAAGAAGTAGAGGCAGACCACCAACTAGATGGAGCGATGATATACGAAGAACAGCGAGTAATTGGATAAACGAAGCACAAAACAGAATACAGCGGAAAAACTTAGAGGAGGCTTATATAAAAAAGTGGATGCAACTGGCTGGTGGATGATGATGAACATGGATCCAGTACGAATTCTCTTGTAAGTATTAGTGGAAATTATACTTCATAACTTCACCATTGTTGGCGTTGGTTTTCCTCATAACTAAACAAAACACAATTATTAGAAATGGATCCAAAAAAGTTGATTGTTAAAGAATTACCAAAACTGCAATCCTCTCTGAGGATCATTTTCATGCAAAGTAACATGGTGAGGATGAAATAGATTTGCTTTCAAAATGTTGTAGTTCTACTAATACCTACGTTTGTGCTTAGATTTCTTTGACTTACAGGGGGATTCTCATTCGCTGCGTCTACCACTGCTAGTTCTTTTTCAATGTTCGTAATGTTCTGATCCTACGTCTTTTGGAATTAGCAAATTTACCTTAGTATGTTTATTGAAGCGGTGGTTTTCTAGTTGGGTAACGCCCGATTTATAAATTGCAAGCTGCAGCCGCGTTTCTGCGGCATACTCCAGAAGTGAACAACAAATCTGTTTTCTCGTTATTGGACAACATCTTACTTAAAATTGAAACAAATAGACTTGTCATAAATAGATTACATTAATTAGTTTAATTAAATGAAAGAAAAGGTGATTGCATCAATCGCTTTAAAAAGAGGGGACAACTTAGCTGGCCTACCTAATATTCAACTTTTTTGTAAAAATGGTTGCCTCAAATATTGAAGACAATTTTTTGATTGTAATTTCATTATAAAGAATGTTCTAAATTCCGTACCGGCCCAAAATAAGAAAATTCATAAAACATGAATTTATATTGGAAAAAGACGAATCAGAGCTAACAGTTTCCATTGCTGATTCATGAGAATTGCGTTATGATAATCCTGAAAATAGAACACGAAATTTATTGCGAGATCCACATAAGTTTTAATAACGAACGTAAGTGATGAAACGATGGCATTTCTCAGTATACCTCTAACTAAATAACCGTGCAAGTTTCTAGTATCTCCACTGCTGCATTCATATTCGACTTGAATACCTGTGTTATATCTACATATTATGTTACTCAAGTATGCAATTTAGGGTTAAAGACAAGTTAACCGTCAACATGCTCGAAATGGGGCTACATTATAAGCACGTATAATCTGACCGCGATTCGCAAACGGGGTATGTCGTAGCTAAATCAGACGGGGCACTTAATTTCGGTATGGCTTTAATTAATGAAATTAATTTACACAAGCTTCCAATAAGCCCTGAGGCTAGAGACGACGTGGTACACTTTCAGTAGAAAGAAATGCCCGCATACTGCCTCGAATTATAAATTGATTATTATTATTTGTTTTAATAATAGATGCAAAATTATGCTTTTGAATAGCCGTTCTGTAAAATGAAATACATAAATAGAAGTAGGACTTAACACGTTATCAGCTACATTAATTAAAAAAGAATAGTAATGTAATTCGTGGTTATTCTCAAAAATTACCAATCAGAAAACGTTTTCTTTCTATGTCTGCAACTGCATCTAAATAACTATACGTTATGAGTTCAAGTTACGGCATTCCCCATTTATTCAAAGTGTATTTTACCCTAAACTACATTCAGTTACCTTCCTCAATTTATGCGGAGACATCGCACGGCAAATGCCACTCTTAATTCTTTTCCGATAGAAACCGCAGTATTAAAATAAAATTAACTTTGCAAATCGGAAACGGAACGCCAAACACGAGTTTTTTACCGCTAAATTTCCTATTTTAAATGTATGGCTGCATCTGGAGCGCCTGGGGGAATCAGGAAATAAATTATCGATGTTGACGACTTTTTGCTAAGAATTTTGTTTTTCCTCGGCGCCTATGAAGCTAAATCTTAAACTGTTTTCTGATTATCGTTCGTATTTCGCAGTTAACCGTGACACCAACCAGTTTACTTTGCGGTATCTGCACAACCTTTAGATCTAACGGTTATGTAGATGTATCGAAAATTGAAAAATACATGGCAATCTTATGGAAACAAATATGTTTGTATATTTATCAACTTCCAGTGTCTATAAATGAAAATAATTCTTTATCATGGATCACATTCGGGTTAATAAAATAGTACGATATGGTTATATTTGTTAGGGTCGACCTTACGGGGGGGGGGGCGAATAAAAAATATTTAATTTTAAATATAAATAAGGTTGCAGCGCTTCTACATTTCATTTGTGGAATTCCTGGGTAAACAAGAAGCGGATGCGATCAGAACTCACTGGCGGCGACAGACAGATTACATGCAACAGATAATAAAACACAGACTTACTGATCTTTCTATAAATATTGGGCAGTTGTACTCACCGAGGGTCCTCCAACCCCTTCTCCTGGATTGGCATTCGAAGAAGATACCGAAGCTCATCTAACGGCTAGCTGATATGGCACCAGCCACTAATAATCATATATTAGTTTTACCATTATGCATATCTTCTGGTGCATGAATCCTCCAGAAGGATCCAGGCAATTGGATTGCGACCAGCCAGTCTCTCTGTAATTCACAGGGTTCGCAGGGGGACAGCCCCCACATGCGATGGGGAGAGTTAAAACTTAGTTGGCCAATCCTCCGCTTGAAAGTCAGCCGATGCTGTTCTAGCATTTAAGTAACATTCATAATAATAATAATATGTCGACGTAGGTGCCTTTACAAGACCACTTCTGCCAGCTGACTACCTCTCGAATTATTGCTAGATAAATAATAGTTAAACATGCCACGCACATTATCTACTCACATAGCTAGTTGTTTTCGTATTCACTACTGTTTCCAACAACTACTTATGTAGATACACCAGTCTTGTATAATAACGATAATATAGCCCAACACTTATAAACCACACATAAATATCAAGTGAACATATATCACACTTCATGGAACATAAACCATAACCTAGCCAGCGCAATAAACACATATATTGGTGTTACCGTTTAGTAACACCAATATCGCCCTCGCCTCAGCTCACACGATAATCGCATCGCAATCAGTTAGTAGGTTTGCAGACGCTATTAATCAGTTATGACGCCTAATTTGCAAAACTAACGCCTAGCTACCAACGTCAGTAGACTGCCCTGCTTGGCATTTTACACCCCACTCTCCCTTTTAACTCTTAACATACCAAGAAACACTTTCACAGTCGGATGACCCCCGTCACCCTTACGACTGTCGTATTACAAGAAGCATCAGCAGAAAGTTATCCGACAAGACCTGAAGATAGCAAATGTGACTTTGCCGAAACGTCGTCAAGACAACCAGCCCGGTCCGTCCCAGGACCAAGAAGTTGCTACGCGGAAGAATTCCTGGAAACCAACCACAGCATATATACATATATATATATATATATATATATATATATATAT
>JABXWE010015644.1:0-14978 GCA_014611495.1 Limonius californicus
ACTCTCTCTCTCTCTGCCAACTTATTACCCTTCTTCTTACACCTCCCCTACACCTTCTGGTCATTGACAATACCCCCACCACATCTCTGCACAAAGAACCACTTCACACAGACCATCCGAAGGACCTCTCTCTCACACCATCAGCCATCCGAAGTACCTCTCTCTCGCACTCATTACAGACACCCCACAAAAAAGACCTGTCGCAAAACAAAATTTAACATGGGATTTCCCATAAGAGCAGTGAGCCAGAACCGGCCTTTTCATATCTACTTGGATACTCCAGAGTTTTGGGACATATCAACAGAATCGGTGGCGGAACAATCTCTTATAGATCAACGACAGCGACCAAAGCTTAAGGAAGACGGTATACAACTCACTCACCAAGACGCCTGGCGAGCGCGATATTTCATTGCCAATCCCCCCCATCAAGTAAAATGAAAAATGTCAGGTCATAGAACACAATTACCCCAGAAGGGTAGAACTATTAGCCCAGAATTATCAGTCCACCTCACGGGTTCTGGGGGAGGCAGAAAACTGACGAAAACCCATTCAAACCGAAATATAACACACCTAGATAGCTGCACATAAATATAAAATCTATGTTACAAGACGACAATGTGTATGAACTCCAGGAAGAACAAAAAATAATAAAATGGGACATTTTAGCTATAAGCGAACTGCGAAGGAAGGGTAAGTAACCGATAGAATTACTATATGGAGAAACCTTATACTACAAAGGAGAGGACAAACAACAGAAGGAGGTATCGATTTTATAGCAAAGAAAAATATCGCTAATAACTTAAGAAATTGTTATGTTTGTGTGCATGAACTTTGCAAGCTTTATATACAGGAAGAGGCACAATAAAGGTGAGTCCGATTCCCGTAAGCTGCTGGCTTCTCGGCCTTCCACAAGAACTGGTAATCTACTGTGATTTGGAAGGTGGCGCCCGTTAATTTTGACCTACCCTGTACACAACTAGGAAGATTTCCCTCCCGTAATTGGTTTTCGTGAACCACCCCTACTCCTCTGAGCTAAGCTGTAGGCCTTTTTCAACCTATTCTGTTGCGGGTCGACGAAAAAGCTCGTTTGGCCCGCAACAATATGTAGGAATATCTAATACAGCGGCATATCTAATGCTTAAGGTTAATGACAAACAAAATTTACAAATTATACAGGTATTCGCCCCAACATCAACATATCCAGAGAAAACGATAGAACTATTCTATGAACAAGTCGCACAGGCGCTAATAGAGGATAACAACCAATATAGTTTAATTATAGGGGACTGTAATGCCAAAATAGGAGGAAAGTTAGATACAAATGAAGAGAGAATAGGAAAATTTGGCCTAGGCAAAAGAAATAGTAGAGGACATACACTAATGCAATAGTGACAACAAAACAAAGACCATTTTCTTTAATTAACGACCAGAGAGAAAGTGGGCATGGATATCTCCAAATGGGACTACTGAAAACAAAATCGACTACATTATATCTACTCATAAAGATGATAAATACAAGAAAACCGAAGAACAAATCATAAAATTTATAGAACATAACAAAGGAATAAAATGCTTAAGAAGAGAAAATGGAGCCATGCAAATAATCTCAGTTAAACATAATGGAAAGGAAATAAGAGAAAGATGTAAAACTATTTCCGCAACGGAAGAATTCTATAGAACCCTATACAGATCAACACCAGAAACGAAACAGCAATTAAAGGAAAAATCATAAATACCAACTTCGAAGAATTACCAGACATTCAAGAAGATGAAATTGAAGAAGCAATAAAAATGCAAAAACAACAAAGCACCTGGGAAAGATAACATAATCGGCGAGTTGCTAAAAAACGGAGACAAAACGCCAATAACATCTTTCAATACACTGTTCAATAAATATTTGCATCAAGCGCAAATACCATCGGAATGGAATATAGCGAAGACCGTGCTACTTTTCAAAGAAGAAAACTACTAGAAAATTATCGACCAATAACTCTCCTGTCACAGCTATATGAATTTTAAGAAAAATCATAACAAACAGACTAGAGCAAAAACTAGATTACCATCAGCCTGTAGAACAGGCATGATTTCGCGGTGGATACTCTGCAAACGACCACCTTTTAACCGTTAGAATTGAAAAGACTGATGAGTATAAGTTACCCTTGTATCTTATACTTGCGAAAAGGTTTTCGATACAATAGAAAGGGGGGCAATCGAAAGAATCCTACAGAATAGCCGGCTTGACTCCAGATAAATAAAGCTGTTACACAATACATATGAAAAGGCCAGCTATACAATGGAACTACATCAAGAAATAAGTCCAATTCCTATCCAGCGAGGGGTCAGACAAAGGGATACAATCAGCCCAAAACTATTTATTAGAGCTCTGGAAGATATCTTCAAGAAAATGAATTGGGAAGAAGAGGAATCAACATCAACGGCGAACAATTGAAGAATTTGAGATTCCCAGATGATATAATTCTAATATCCGACAACCTTCAAGACATAAGAGAAATGTTTATAGATTTAAATAAATTTAAATTTAAAATATTCGACCAATGCATTCTTCCGGTAATGACATGCGGCGCCCAAACATGGACAACCAACAAAAGCAAATATGGATAAAATGGTCAAATCATAAAGAGCAATATAACGTCAAATGCGAAATATCAAATTAACAGACCGAAAGAGGATACACTGGACTTAAATGGAGGTCACACTATGAGGCAGACTGATAATAGGTGGAATATAAACACACAGCTCTGAAGACCATGGGAAGCTAAGCGAAGTAGAGGACGACCACAACTCAGATGAGCAGACGATATCAAGAGATCGGCAGGACAAGGATGGAGAAATAGCACGCAGGACCGGGAAAACTGGAAAAGAATGGGGAAGACCTTCGTCCAACAATGGACGAATGACGGGTAGGAAGAAGGTGTTAAAAGTGTTCTTTGTTGTTCTATAAATTACTTTAAATGTACTTGTTTTGTTATAATGTTAGCATTATTCTCCGATATATCACCGAAATATGAAATTGAAATATATTTAATATTTTTAGAGTGCTCTTTTGAATATATTCTCTGAATTGCTAATTTATAATCTTTCTTTTTGATTAGTGTGTCTATCGGAAAAAATTAAACTGTTCACATTGTAATTATGTACACATAGGTCAAACAATTAGAAATATTCATACCATATACAAAGAACGCATACAAATACAAACACCCACAAAAATCTAACTACGCTAAACACTTATTAGAACACAATCATGCTTTAACATCAGATAATATAATAACATTTTTTACACTTCTGCGATAATAAACGTAAATTCGATATTGGAATGTCGAAATACGTATAAAGCACAAGAAGTAAATAAATCCTGTTGCAATTGAGTTTATTATTATTATTACTAAAATATAAATATTAATTTCAACGAAGTAAGGCAAGAAACAATTAACGGGTATTGTTTACTTTGAGTACAAAAGTTCATAAAAACATTTGTCCAATTCTCCATGTTTGCGCGGAGATGCAAATGTTTGAATTTACGCATAGAAAACCTCACAGAAGGTGTAAAGGAAACGAATATGAGTTATTGATTGTACATATTCCTTATTTGAATGATGTAAAATACACGAATAATTTGCTATAGTTCAAAGTTGTTGTTCAAAAATCCCACCACCGACTTTAATCCACTTTTCAATTCTCTTGGCAATATGAAGTGTAGATGTTCTGAGGATGACTTGGCGTTCTTTTATGACGGCAACACTATTCGTAATGCGAGCGACTAATTTGTCTCTTGTGTTTACTTTTTCTTTGTAGACTTCGCTTTTCATCCATCCCCCAGAACAAAAATCTAAAGGAGTAAGGTCTGGGCACCTTGGTGGCTAATTAACGTCACTATATCTGCTAATCTATCTTTCGGTGAATGTTATATTTAGATGATGTATCACCTGACGACTAGAATACGCAGGGACTCCTTCATGCTGAAACAACATGCCCATGCTATGCTTGATGCTAAAGGAACCTCCAACTGTCATATGTTATTCAGACATTTCGAGTGCTGAGTTATCTGTTTCAGACGTGCGCGTGCACCAACTTCAAATAGCAGTTTCTCCGTAATCATTGAGAACTGGACACATGCGTACACAAACTATTTTATTCAAAATAGTCCATACTATCTACTTACTAAATTTAATATTTCTCTTGAAACACGCTGTATATTATTCCGATATACTTGATAAAATCAATAAGTTTATAAAACAGCAGAAATTCTTAAATTTCGATAGACTAAACTGATACAACTAAAAAAAAAAAATAAATCGAAAAGTAAATTTAAGTGTATTTGCGGAAGCCAACCAATATTCGTTTAATCTGCAAAGCTTTTATCAATATCCGCCTGTGTAATTATAAAATTCTATTTTTAAAAAATATTAAAAATCGTAGTAATTTCCGTTTCTGGGCCCGAATCGTTGTAAAAACTTGTTTTCCTAGTGGTTTCACGTTACACCATTATTATACGAGTATATTCTGACTTTCATTAAATATGCGGGGTGTTCGTAACGCTATTTAAATGTTGTAGGAGTATTAAAAGGATTAACATTACAATGCCATTATTTTTAATTGTCCATGTGTGATAAATTAAATCAATAATTACAAAAAATTATAGCAATTAACTATCTGCTTTTAATGTGAAAAATATCAGAAGAAGCATTTCATATGATTCGTTTATTCCACTTATAGCATGTTATACTCGTTATATAAGTCAAAATGAAGAAGTAAAATTTAAGAAGGTTAATACTTTCTATAATTTCCTTTATACACTTTGTTTGTTCAGTTAAATGCAGTCTACTACTGTTGAAGTCCGCAAGTCAGTCCTAAACACATTCCAAAAAGTAAACACACACACATATATATATATATATATATATATATATATATATATACACACGACTTTTCACAGAGCGACATGCCATCTTCCCACTTCCAACCGTCATGGGTCCCTATTTTGTGCGTATTCTTCTTCCAAATCTCTATCTTCCATCGCCTCTATGGCTCCAGCACCCCAAGATCTTCTGGGTCTTCTTCCCTTCGCTTTTCCAGGAGGTATCCATCTAAACAATTTCTTGCGCCATCTATTTTCGTTAATTCTCAGAAGGTGTCCGAACCACTTTAAACTCCATTTCTCTACTTTATGTACCACTGTTTCGTCTACTTGCATATGTCGCCTTATTTCTTCGTTTGTTAGTCTGTCGAGCCTGGAAACTTTCGCGCTTCTTCTTGAATAATCCATCTCAACTGCAGACGTCTTTCTTCTAAATTTCTTGTTCTAAGTCCAGACCTCACTTCCACAGCACGGCACGGATTCTAGTAAAGTTTTCGCTACCATTTTCTTTATATTGTTTAAAATGTACTGGTTCCACCGTAAGGAATTTAAGCAACCAAGAACTTTCCTGCTTTGTTGTATTATGTGTCTTATTTCTTCTTTTTTCCCCAATCTATCTTTGTTTGTTAGAATTTCCAGATACCTAAATTTGTTCACATACCGTAACTGTATATTATCGTGGATCAAGATGTCAAATCTGTCGTTAGAGTTGACAACAACGTTTTGGTGAAGTTAATTGTTAGACCCCATGCTTTATACTCCTGGTACAGTATAAGGAGCATGAACTCTATGTCATATAAATCATGTGTAAACACTTGGTCGTCGGCGAAGCACATTGTCACTAAATGGTCCTCCCCTATTGGCACCTCTATTCCTCCACAACTTGTTTTCAAGTTTCTTAGAACACTTTCCAGGTAAATATTAAAAAGTAAACACATTATACCAAATAATTACAATAAATAAGGTTCAGAAGCAATAATTCTGTTAGGATGTTACAAGAACTATTACTGAACATAACAAAATCATGGATACACATACTAAATGATTTTTCGTAAAAGCCAGTGCTGTAACAAATTAACATTATCGTTATCATATGTGACACTTTGCAAAAACAAATGGGTATTTTCAGTTTCAAATTTGTATAATATTTGTAATCTGATATGTTGCCTTACCTATTTGTAGAGTTGGTAGCCTATTTTTTGCTGACTACAATGACAAAACGCGATATAAGTAAATATTTCTCGAACCATCTACAACCGTCAAACGCCATGCCTACAACCGACCACAAAACCAATTAAATACTACCCTTGATTACTAATTAAAAAAATATTCTTGTCTAGCAGATATTTCGCAAATTATCTATGGCACAAACTACATCTAAGCCCTTTTGTAACCTTTTCATTTTATACTAGCAACCCAACGTGAACCTGCCATTGTTAACTGTGCAACGCTTGATGTCCACCCATTTCCTCGTGTCCATTTTCTCGCCACTGTTTGCTCGCCATCGTTTGCTCGCTACCATTTGCTCGCATATTCTACGGTCGCGGGTCGCCGGAACAGATGCAAGACAATCAATTTATTCTTAAAATAAAATATTATCTGAGGGCATTTAGTCATTCTCAAAATCTTTCAATTCGTCTAAGAAATATTGATAATCAAAGCAGGGTTGTCTATTTCTAAATTTGAAATTATATAAGCTAATATTTACTCCTTTATTTTTAATAAAACTAACGAGACGTGTATCTAATGTATCTAATGTTGTATATATTTTTTAATTTTCTTAATTTTAATATTATCAATCACGTAGTTATTTTTCAACTATGCAACGTTTTGTCAATCTTATTGAATCTTAAATACACAAACTTTCATAAAAAATCAACCTCAGGAAATTTTGAGAACAATAAACATTTATTGTTATTCATTTTCCATTTTGCTCATTTGTCATTTTAAAGCTTGAACAAAACCCATATAATTATTATTTCGTAAATATACACCTTACGATAAGATAAATGACCCATTGACCGAAGTTATCAACAACCGAACCAATTCACAGGTGAGTGAAGGAGGGAGATGCAAGGCCAGTTTCCGAACGAAGAATATAATCTAGGCTTAAACTGACTGCTTTCTGTATAAATCACACAGCCTAGCCACAAGTCATGGTATGTATGATGTGTAATTGTTTAAATTAAACAACGGTTGTTACGTGAAGTTAAAGCATTGAATGAAGTCGCATGATGAATAAAATAAGCAATTTTACATAAGTATTTCTTTCTGTATTTGCTTGAGAAAAATCTTAATGTAAAGTAATTAAGTAGAGCTTAGGTATTTGAAAAACACACTACTTCCAGTGGATCGATTTCTAAAAAGCGAACGAAAATATCTGTTTAAAAAATAATTAGCTTTGCAGGTGTAACGAAAAGCACTGATTTTTTCTATTTGTATGATGACGAAGTTGATAGACGAAAAACAGTGTTGTATATTTACAGCACAGAATTAAAACACAAGAGAAATCGAATGTTCATATAAGTAATCGTATTAGCTTGTATTTGTTCGGCAAATGTGTCCTAGATCTAATAACTATATATATATATATATATAATCATTCCCCTTTATACCCTTAGGGTGTAGGGATACTACATCTCATTATAATTTATAGTATTTTCAATTTTCAGTTTACAATTGACTATCTTTACATGATACACTTTATCTCACTTAGTCCTTCATAAACTTTTTCCATTTGACTCTATCTTCTGCCAGCCTTTTAGCCTCTGCCCACGATTTCTCCTTCTTCTTTAGGATCTTCTCAATTACTTCGTCTCACGTTTGCTTTGGTCTCCCTCTTTTCATTTGGCTGGCATTTTGGATTCCCGTATCTTCTTTGTTTGTTCCTTTCCTTCCATCCTTTGCAGGTGTCCCCCCCCATCCTAGTTGTCTACATTCTATAAATTCCTCTATGGACTCAGTATTCAGTTCTTGTCTTATTACTTCATTCCTAAGTCTGTCTCTTTTGGTAACTCCCAGCACCCTGCTTAAGTACTTCATCTCCGCAGCTCTGATCTTGCTTGCTTTTCTCTCTTTCCGACAGCACCCATGATACACACCCATAAGTAAGGATTGGCCTATATATTGCCTTAAATACCTTCATTTTTGTTTCCTTTCTTATTTATTTTTTATTTATAAAAGCGTTACTCAGAGCGTAATATACTTTATTCGTCGCTTCCAGTCTGTTATTTACCTCCACACCTTGGTTGCCTGTCTCTTCTATTTTTACTCCCAAATATTTAAAATTATTCACCTGTTCTATTGCTTCCCCTTCAATTCTTACTTCTACTTCTTCCCTTTCTCCGTCTATTACCATGGTTTTTGTTTTCGATTTGTTCAGCCTCATTCCATTTTCCTTCAGCACTTCATTCCACACTTTCAAATTTTCTTTTAAATCTTTTTCGCTGCCTGCTATTAGTGCTACGTCATCCGCGAATGCACATTCTGAGATGTCGACTCTAATAACTAACGAACTTCAAAAAAGACTTCGCCCTCGCAACCCATCATCTAGACAACTTGAACAATGGCAGTACAACAACAGTGGTGTTACTGTAAAATCCCACAAGCCGTCGCTAACAAAACTAAGGATTTATTTGTTCTTAAATTATATTTTATTTCAGGTTTATATTAATTATCGTCATCATCAGCTTGGGTTTATACAGTGCGGTCGTAAAATATCCTCCCCCTACTAACTTTTGAACGACTTAATATTTATTCACAAAATGTGCGTGTGTTTTAATGGGAGGCTAAATACTACTTTTTAGTACACATTTAAATTTAATAACTTTCAAAAATAGCGGCTAGGCGCCATTTTAAAATATTTTTTTAAACGGCAATGGGAGTCGAGTAGAGTATAATTCTATATTTTGGGAGAATTTTATAGATTCAGAAACAAATGACAGACTTCCAAATTATGTTTCTTATATTAAGCAAAATGCTAAATAGATGTAGGAGGGAAACAACACAAGTAAAACAATTGAAATAATTAGTCTTTCTGTTCTGCCACTTTAATTCAGTTATTGTGTTTGTCCACGTTTGAATATTGAGTGTTAAACCGGTGATACTAACAATAATTATGGCGAATTTTTGAACTTTACAGGAGAAAACTGAAGCAGTTTTTAATTTTGCTGAAGCCAATCGAAACTTCCACGAAGCCGAAAGAATATCTAATGAACGTTTTCCCGACCGTCCTATTTCGAGGACGTATTTAAAATAACTTGTGCAAAAGTTTATTAACACTGGAAGTGTGCAAAACAGGAAAAACCCTGGAAGACCCGCAATTTCAGAAGACAAACAAATTCTGCTAGTCCGTGGAATGGTAGTACATTCTCAGCAATCAACTTCACATGTAGGTGCGATATGTGATGTATTGGCGACCACTGTCAAAAAGTTTTTAAAACGGCATAAGTTCTATCCATACGACAGACGCATTGAATTTTGTGAGGTCATGGCCCAAACAATTGTAAGAAACCCATCCTATCTTCGCAATATCTTTTTTAGTGACGAATGCACATTTTCTTAAATGGGTTTGTTAACAGACAAAGTGTAAGATATTGGTGCGATGAAAATCCCCATGTTTTCCGGGAAGATCACACCCAATTTCAGCAAAATTGAATGTGTGGATAGGAATACTTCCCGACGGAAACCTTAGTGGGGAATTGAACATGCTGGAAATCCTCATCCATCCGTTAATAGTTGAGATTTTGACATGGATATTCCAGCAAGATGGCGCTCCTCCAATTATCTCGATGCAAGGTATCCTCGACGATGGATTGATCGTCGTGGTCCAACAGAATGGCCTCCACGATCCCCTGACCTGACCCCGTTGGACTTTTTTGCGGGGGTGTCTTAAATCGAAAGTTTTTCAAACACAACCCGATTCCCTTTTGGATTTACGACGTAAAATAACAGAGACTTGTGCAAATATCGGAGTTGAAACTTTCCAGAAAGTACGAGAAGAGATATTAAATAGGTTTTTCTATTGACAAGAAGTTCAAGGAGTACACTTTGAACATTTATTAAAATAGTATTACTATTCAGTTTTTGTTGTATAAAATAAGTTTTGTTGTGTTTTAGAATCTTCTTCTTCTTCTTCATTCTTCAATGGTGAACATTTCGAAAACATACCTTTTTTGCTTTAATTCTTATTTGTTTCCATACATTGTAATTTTCAATCATCTGTTATCTTTTTCTGGACGAATATTTTTCAGGAAACTCATAGATCAGACGCAGAATTAAAATACCTTTCAAATGAGGTATCTCACTCAACCCCCACTGCCATTTTAAAAATAGTTCAAGATAGCGCCTAGCCGTCGTTTTGAAAGTTATAAAATTTAAATATGGGGTAGAAAGTAGTATTTAGCCTCCCATTAAAGCACACAAAATTTTGTGAAGAAATATCAAGTCGTTCAAACGTCAGCAGGGGGGGAGGACATTTTACGACCGCACTGTATAAGGTTTTTCCTGGTCCCAAGCGAATTGATCACTCTAGCACTTTCTCGGCCGTCCTATTCTGCTTTTCCCATGTGGTTTATGCAGGGAAGGATGCATTGCTCCATTCTACATAACTGTTCTATGTATTCAGATATTCCTGTATTAATCAATTTTTACTTTCAAGTTAATTACTTTTAATTCCTGTAATATCTCTGCGATTATTTATATTAATCTTGTATATTATTGTTAATGTTATTCACTAAGTGACGTTATGCTTACTGTCGCATTATTATTGTACTGGTAGAAAAAGAAACAGAAAGTTTCAAAAAATCTACTCTAAACGATGTTTGCTGTGAGTCTAAAGCACGTTAAAAATTTACAAATCAAATAATCGAGTAAGTGGACGAGGAAGAAATTATTCGTAGTTTACCTAATTTAGGAGAACCATAAATTTAGTTATAGCGTAACTACACCGCTAGTGGTCATCAAACTCCAAACGTCAATATTAAATCCACTCATCCCTGAAATGCCACAATTAATTATTTCTCAGGTGCCATACCTTAACCTGTTGGGTGTAGCACTGTAGCATACAGAAGCGACCCCAACGCCAACCACTACAACATTTATAAAACCTTTTTCCAATAGGGAATTTTAATTTTCGATCTTTTTGCTTCACTTTTCAATTGATTACGAAGCAAGAAAATAAATTATTGTGATTAAGATTGAAACTTTTAGTAACCAAGATATGATTTTGCCTACTTATGTAGGATTTTAGAAGATCACATTAAGTGTTCTAAATATATTTTTAGAAATTAAGAGGCTGAGTTCGTTATCAAAAGTGAATTTGAAAACTCTTTCCTGCATTTTATTACATATTCCTATTTCCTTTTTTTCGATCATTTGGTATAGATGTTGAGACTGTTCTTACATGCTCCAGAAGCTATTTTATAAAATAAAATAAGAAACTAAATTTTACAACGTCTGGACATTGAATTAGTACAGGGTTTCCATAAAACAATGTCGGTATTTCAAAGGAAAGTATGTAACAGGTAATTTATTCTATCATCATACAATTCAGGATGTTTCGAATTTTCATTCAAATATTTTGATTTTATACACGTATTCGTTTCTTTTTATTTACAATAGCTGTTTGGCAGTTCTTTAAAAATGGCCACAATTCAACAGAAAGCCCAATACTTTTTATGGTATGCTGAGTTTCAATCCATAGTTAGAGTTTCGTTACTTATATCATGCTAATCTACCTGACAATAAATCACTTAGGCGCTGGTACAGTCAATTTAAAGAAACTGGTAGAGTGGTGAAGCATAAATCGACAGGACGTCCAGGGATTTCTGAAGCAAATATTTTTGAACCTGCACGTCTTTTCTGACGAAGTCACGTTCCATATTTCGAGTAAGGTAAATAGGAACATTAGCAGAATACAGGGTTGTGGTGTGCCCAATGAACATATAGATCATGAAACTCCCCATTAGAAGAGTGATGGGACCGTTATTTTTGTTTCAGAACCTATCACGTATTTTTGGATATTTTTAGAAAATTGCATTTCTCGGCGTGTAGAAGATCGTGACATCATATTTTAGCTAGACTAAGCACCTCCGCTTTTCGGAATAATTGTACGAGAGAGTCTAGACAACAATTTTCTAGAAAGATGGTTAGAGCAGGAGAATCGATTCCTTGGCCTCCTTATTCTCCAGGCTTAACCCCTTTGGTTTTTTTTATGTGGGGTATGTCAGAGACTGCGTCTACGTCTCTAAAGCGCAGTCACTAGAAGATCTATGCATAAAAATTAAAACTGCTAGAATCAATTATTCCCGAAAGGTTTGACTTATAAGTTGGACGCATGTCGAGCTATACACGGAGCGCATGTTGAACTTACAAATCCGTAGTAAAATCTATAGACGTTAAACTAGTAATCACTATTTTTGCTATTATTCTTCTGCATTGCAGAAGTTTTTCTGTAGAATAATATTTTTCGAGAAACTAATGATAAAAAAGTTTCTCATATGTAGAGAACTTTTTCAGTATAAGAATAATATTATGTAGCCAATAGTTAGAACAACTCTTCTGCTTCTACGTCTTAATTCAAACGAATGCTCTGCTAATTACTTACCATCAGTAGGTTTTCTGAAACTTTTCCGCGCGTCTACCCTCCCAATTGAAGTGTCTGCGACCGTTGTTTCATAAGTTACGATTGCCAAAGTTGTTTGTACACAACCGGGGCCGATGGCTTAATATTCCCTTGAAAACACGGCCATTTTCATAAACTAAGTACGTAAATCATACGTATTGGCTATATTTACGTCCTTGGTTGACGAGTTAGAATGGAAACAAGCGAAAATGTAAATTTTGCTATCGTGAAATACACTGAATTTAAATACATAATTTCTCTGTATAAAGAAACCACAATTTAATTGCAATTCTATTTGGTCGATTTCTTTAGAAATAGGAGCTACTTTTTGAGACAAGCGTTTTAGGAATTCTTTGTGTTATTATAATTTAAAAAATGTACCTTGAGATTTTTAAATGATATTGCGGTAATACATTCATAAAAGCGGCTTTGTGAAGATCTTAACTGGAACATAAAATAAGTTGGGTAGGAAAAGTATAATTCTTTATTTTTATCATGGAAATATTCGCATCTCGGATATATCCTATTTTATTGGTATCCAGATGTGTGGGAGAAGGTTGTCATTTCCATTAGCATACCGCGTTAGTATTGGTTTACAGCCACGTATTGGTAGCGGAATTACGAACGTAAAATATACACAGTCATTCCCCACTCGAAAATGTCGGAATAAAATTGCGATTTTATTTGCTTTTAGGTCATATTGCACGAAATGCATTAAGGTTATTTGAGTTCGTAAACTTAACGACATTATATTTCTACGTAATCAATCAATCATTCAATTTACATTGATTGTTTACTCAAGCAAAAGCTTTATTAATTAAAAATTAATCTAACAAATTGGGGTTTCGTTTTATGGAAGTATATATACAAACGAAATGTAAAAAAGCAGAGTTGAACAGCATTCCAGACAGATTGTTTCGAAAATGTCCATTGTTACGTATTCCAAATTCATACTGTTTTCTTATTCAGTACATAACAATTACTTTCCTTAAAATTGTAACCTCAGGACATGAACTGAGTTACTGTTGACTAAATACCATTTCCGTGATACGTTCGACGTATAAGACAAATCGTGAGAAAATAAGTTCGCAAAGGGCAGATGGTAATCCATCAATATCGTAAAAGCTCACGTAATTGATATAGACGGAACAAAAACCTGGATAAATAAAACTTTCATGTCGCTTGCTTTGCAGAACAAAATTTTGCAAAAATCTATATATTTTTATTTTAGGTATAATCTATTATTCATAGATTTGTAGCGGTAGCTCCAAATTTGCATAGAAATAAGGAGCATGCCTTAGAGGAGTTGGAATTTCCTTGTTTTCCATTCTTAACACGAGAAATATAGTTGCAAGGAATTTTTTTAAAGAAGTATCTTTTTATTTGCATGTAATTTCCACAAGTAGAATCATTTAACGGGAAGTAATCTATTCTTCTATGTCAAACGCTTCTCTCTATAATTACCAGTAATGGTGTTCTCCAATTAATGTTCACATTCTGTAGATGACAATTTAATTATCGCAATAGGTATTTAAATTTCTAATAGGTTTCCGACTAATTTCAGTTTCGTAATTACCATCAGGCAAAGTTCTGGTTACGGTACTGTAAACATCAGCTTAAAATTGCAATGGGGAACTAGAATTTACTGACAGTCGGAACTTAATCCGCTTCTGACATCAAATCAAAATTTAATTAAGGATTTTCGAAGATCTGTTGGCGGCATCGATCGCGCCCTATTCGATTTAACTGTAATCAAATTCTAAGAAAAACAAACAAGAATTCAACGCACAAATTTAATTATTGTAAGAGAAGCTGCGGTGAGATAAAATTTTATAGTTTTCATAAATGATGAAATGTAGACAGGGAAAGTTTAAGTAGCAATAAACGAACGTTAACAGACACATATAACAACGAAACTCGTTTCGTAGTACGGTGTGGTAGTTAGAGATAGTTACTATTAAATAATGTAGAGTTTAACAGGTGAGATAAAAAAGATAATGCTCGCAGCATTAGTTTATGGTGAAAAGAAACCAAATTTTCTTAATTATAAATTGACAGCTTGAAATTTAAGTTGCCTTTTCAGCCTAAACTATACAGTGTGCTGACTTTGAATATGGAAAATGGATGTAGATCATTTGTTCGTTACCACTTGGTCGCCGCCGTTTGCTCGCCACCGATTGTTCGCTGGAAAAAATGTTCGCCAAGATAATTGCTCGCCATCCGTTTGATCAACAGCCAGCTTGCTCGCACATGACTATAACTGCATGAATGTAGAAAATCAAGTTCTTTTTTGAGACCTTAGTTTGTAAATTAATTTAGCACATCTTTTGCTTTAAAATCTTTACTTTTATGTTCAGATACCATATGTATACTGAGATTATTTGTTTCTTTACAAAATACATGCCCTCTACTCTCCTTTTCCAATTTTTTAAAACACTTTCCAGATATATATATATATATATATATATATATATA
>JABXWE010015645.1:0-22161 GCA_014611495.1 Limonius californicus
CCAAGGTACAGAAGCAATTTTTCTTAGCCGAACATTATTATGATCCCGAGATGCGCAGCATCGAGGGGAATAAGTTGTGAGGCTAAGAAAAAGCTTCTGTACCGTGGTTTATATATTATTTTTTCCACTACTAGAACATTTAACGAATTTTCCAACAATAATTTCTGCATTTCTTTTGAATTAAAACCGATCCAATAAGTATCAAGGTAGTTTTTCACAGAAAACAACTGAAATTTGAAATTGACTTTACTTTTAATTTTATTATTTGTACGATTTGTCAAAATGGAAGATGATGGTGATTGTACTCCTCCCGAAATTAGAAAAGAAGCTGGGAAAATCCAGTACGACAAATTACTATTATTATCCGGTCGTGGCGCGAAATTTAACGCTTTTCTAACGTTCTTTCCTACTAAAAAACGATTACTTTTCTTTGTGATTGCCAAAATTTACTAAATTAACCAACAAATTTTGTAGCTGTCATCAACGTAAAAATGTATCAACGAATGTCACTATCGTCAATTGTTTTTTTTATCTCCTAGTAGGAGCTAATGAAAAATTATCTCCTACTAGGAGAGAAATTCATCTTCTTAACCCGAAAACGACATAAATAATGGCATCTTCTACTACTAGTAGTGGAAAAAAATATTTATTTGTTTCCCCTTTTTTAATTGTGTTTCTATCTCATCTAATTAGTTGGACAGATAATTAATGTTTAACAGCAATCGCATCCTCAATTCTCCTGTCGTCCATGTTTCTCTTCCTGCTGTAAACGACTTACTCATGGCTGTGCACTAATACTTTTACTATTCCTGCGCATTTGAAATAGGAAACGCAAAGCGAAGCTTATAATAAAAATATTATAGCAAGGAGTTATACTGAAGTTTGAAAGTGATCTACAAAAAGAATGAGATGGTCGTAAATAAATATTCCAAATATTTTTAATAGGATGGCCATAGGGGTGGGGGGGGGCAAAGAAACTAGGTGACATGAATCCCTCAAAATCTAAACTGGGTCACAAATATAATCTACATATTAATTCCTTATATCTTCTACATGTCTCATCTTTTTGTTCTCCAAACTCTACTCTATAGAAAGCGAAATAGTTATTCTATAGTGCACAAAGTCGTATTTGTGTATAAAGCAGAGGCATAGAATTTCATTCGAAGTCGAAAGTTACGTTATAAATTATTACAATTGTATAACAGTACCTCCTAGTTATTTGAAATCGGAAAAGGGCATGCTGTAAGGACACTTATACACAGTCTCAATTGCAGAGGCTCAACTGAGAATTTATCAAAGCGTACGAATGAAAAGAAAGAAGTAACAGTTGCTGGTTAGGGAGCATTGTGGATATCTATGGCGGCACCGAAAATGTACCGTACGTAAGAGAGGAGACTGCGGAGTCTATTAGATTTGTTGAAGTCACAAGATATCGCCCAACATTAGCATTAGCTGTTTATTTTAGTCGGCGGGTAGATTACCAAGTGCAAAATTGATTGAAACAGATAACCTGGAGGCGACAGATTGTGCTTGACGCTTACCTAGTACTGGTATCTTCCATCCGTATCAGACATGTCTCCATTACCAACTTCTCTCATGAAACTTATTCACTGCAACTGCAAAACCGGTTGTGGAAATACACCCAAATGCCGAAAAAATATTGAAATGTTTCGGAGCATGTTCGGATTGCAGAAGTTTTTGTTGTAACAGTGAACCAGTAAATAATGCAGATAACTTCAGTGACTTTGAAGATCATCATATTAGAACCACTTGATAACCTGAATATTAACACGTTTACAAAATCAGTGCTATATTTATACTTAGTTTGAATTGGACGTTCATAGCGTTAACACGTTCGGATCAACTGTTTGCTATAAAGTTTAAGTGATATCATTATCGAGTGTGATAAAAGTGAGGCCGTCAAATCAAATCCTGCCGTGCGCTGCGAAACCTGGAATAAAAGTGTCCAGATGGTAAGATGTAAAACAATACTTGAAGTGATTAAGCGGATAAAAACGCAATGAATCTACAACAACAAAATATGTATATGCAGTCTTTTCCTCCTATTACGCCAGTGGCGTATCCGAATAATTTTCCTCAAATGATACAAAATACTCAACAAGCCATACAAACCCCAACAAATGAGCTACAATGGAGGGGTACCTTACCAATCAACGTACGAAATGGTTCCTCATGTACCCTATCAACAAACATAGTACCAATTACTGCCTCCTACGCAAACAATTCCATCACATCTGGGACATAGCTCTCAACAAATTACAAGAATGTCATCGACCAGTGAAGATGAACCAGATGATACACAGGAAACTAATAATAACCCATGGCAACAAGTAAGAAGTACAAAAAGGAAGAAGACTACAAAAATTGTAAATAATAGTGAAACCAACAAAATTACTACCAACAAGTTCAGCTCACTAACAGTTGAAGAAAACCAAAGCCAAAACACTGATTCCACTGTAAAAATCAACAAACCTCCCCCCATATACGTATATGGGGTAACAGACTATTCAAAAATGGTAACGCAAATAAGAGAATGCCTAGAGGACGAACAGTATACCACGAAGAGCTTAGCTAACAACACCATCAAAATCAATTGCAATATTGTAGAAAGTTATCGAAATCTAATCAAATACTTAAAGCAAGAAAATATTATACACCACAGCTATCAACTAAAAGAGGATCGAGCTTATAGAGTAGTTATCAAACACCTACATAACTCCATCCCAACTGAAAAAATATCAAATGAATTAACAAAAGCAGGGCACAAGGTGAGAAACATAATAAATGCCAGACACAGAGCTACTAAGGAACCCTTAAATCTATTTTTCGTTGATCTTGAGCCAGCAAATAATAACAAAGAGGTATACAACATTCAAAAACTACAAAACGTAAACGTCAAAATTGAGCCACCCCACAAAACCAAAAATGATATTGTGCAGTGTACTAGGTGCCAACTATACGGACACTCAAAGTCGTATTGCAATAGGCCTTAAGTGTGCGTAAAATGTGGAGGATCGCACAGTACTGCAAGCTTTAAAAAATCTAGAGAGACGCCAGCCACTTGTGCATTGTGTGGAGGAGCCCATAAAGCCAATTATAAAGGATGTGAATATTACCACAAGTTAACCCAAGGAAATCAGTTACAAAATAAGGTTATTGCTACAAAACCAACAACATCAAATAATGTACACATCAGACCAAACCTCTACCAGGGCAGTTATCAAAATCAAAATAGAATATACAGCAGTATAGTCTACAATAGTCAACCAAATAATACTAATACACCGGAATCATCAAACAACATGATGAGACAATTTCTTAATGAATTTAAAGCCTTGTTTAATCAACTAATTCAACAGAACAGCATGGTACTTAACATGCTAACCACACTAATTAGCAAACTAGTTCATTAATGGCTAAGTTCTTACGAATAGCACTGTGGAACGGCAATGGTCTTGTACAGCACAAAGAAGAAGTCAAAAGCTTTTTAATAAACAATCACATAGATATACTGTTAGTCAGTGAAACGCATTTTACAGAACGAACATATTTTAAAATACCAAATTATGTAACATATAATACCAATCATCCTGATGGTACCGCGCATGGCGGCACAGCAGTTCTTATTAAACATACAATCCAACACTACGAACTTCCGAAATATCAAAAAAATCTTCTACAATCCACTGCAATAAAGGTATCAACTCTACCATATGAACTAACAATTGCAGCTAACTATTGCCCACCTCGTCACAATATAAAAAAGAATGATTTTGAAGAATACTTTCAAACATTAGGCAATAAATTTCTAGATGGCGGTGACTATAACAGCAAACATACCAGGTGGGGCTCACGTGTAATAACAACTAAAGGTAGTGAACTGCTAAAAACAATAGAAGAACATAGAGATTCATTCCTATCAACAGGCACACCGACATACTGGCCAACTGATCCACAAAAAGTTCCTGATTTGTTAGACTTTTATGTTACAAATGGAATCAGTTCAACATACACCCACATTATAAATAGTTACGACTTGTCATCCGATCATTCGCTAATTATAGAAACAATAGGAACATCTGTAATATACAAGAAACCTTCACCTAGACTACACAATACACTAACAAATTGGAATACTTTTCGTAGCATATTAAATGACAACATAGATCTAAAAATCCGACTCAAAGAGACAGAGGAAATAGATACAACTACTGAAATATTTATAAACCAAATACAACAAGCTGCACTACAGTCTTTACCAGTACTTCACCCAAGAAAAATAACCAGGGATATAACATTACAAATTAAAAAAGCCGTAGCAGGAAAAAGACGTGCCAGATCAAAGTGGCAACGCACCCACACACCAGCCGACAGACAGGTCTATAACCAAATGAGTAGAAGGCTAAAAAACAAGCTCAAAGAAGTACGAAACCAGGAGTTTGAGCAATATATATGTAAACTAAGCAGAACTGATAACTCCATTTGGAAGCCAATTAAAAATTTAAGAAAACCTAAAACTCCTGCTCCACCAATAAGAAAAAGTATTAATGAGCCATGGGCAAAAAGTGATACTGAGAAAGCTAACCTATTCGCAGAACACTTGGTTTCAGTTTTTCAACCGATAGACGACGATGTAGACCAAGAAGTAGAACAAAGTATCTCTATTCCGCCTATAATACACACACCTATCAAAGCGCTGACACCAAAAGAAATCGCTAAAGAAATTAAATTTCTAAACCCAAAGAAGTCACCTGGAATAGATCTAGTAACGGCAAAAATGATGAAGGAATTACCTAGAAAGGGGTTAGTAATGCTGACCTACATTTACAATGCTATTCGGCGCAAATAATAATGATAGGTAAACCAGGAAAGGAACCAACAGATGTCTCTTCATACAGACCCATAAGTCTGCTGTCAATAATCTCAAAACTACTTGAAAGACTGGTGCTTTGTAGATTAAATGAAGACCTGCCTTCAGAAAACTGGATACCAGAACATCAGTTTGGGTTTCGTCAGAAACACTCGACAGTGCAACAGGTTCACCGTATTATACAAACCATAAATAAAGCGTTTGAAAACAAACAATACTGTAGTGGAGTCTTTCTTGATATTAGCCAGGCTTTTGACAAAGTCTGGCACCCTTGACTAATATATAAAATCAAGTGTATTTTTCCAGCAGCTTATTTTAACATACTTAAATCATACTTGAACGGGGGAAAATTCCAAACTAAGGTAAATGAAGAAAAATCAGACTACTTTCCAATCAACTCAGGAGTGCCACAAGGCAGCGTCTTTGGGCCATTGCTGTATGTCTTATACACGTCAGATTTACCAAAGGCACAAAATGCGATAACAGGAACATTTGCCGATGATACGGCTATTCTATCCCGCCATCAAGATCCTCAAATAGCATCAAACATTATACAAAACTACCTAATCAGACTCCAACAATGGCTGGAAAAATGGAAAATAAAAGTGAATGAGAACAAATCTGCGCATATTACATTCACACTCCGCAAAGAAACATGCCCAGTAGTCACAATAAACAATATACAGATACCCCAAACACAAACTGTAAGATATCTAGGACTACATTTAGATGCTAAACTGACATGGAAACAACACATCACAAAAAGGAAAAAGCAAGTAGAAATCAAACTAAGAAAACTCCAGTGGCTGATAGGTAGAAAATCACGGATATCTATGGAAAATAAAATTTTGATATATAAAGCAGTGATTAAACCAATATGGGCCTACGGACTCGAACTATGGGGTTGTGCATCTAAATCAAATATATTAATCATACAAAGGTGTCAATCCAAGATACTCCGACAAATTGCAGATGGTATGTAACAAACTATACACTACACACAGACCTACATGTTCCAACAGTACAAGAAGCTATCCGTAAAAAAGCCATCACACATCATACCGTTATAAATAACCATCCCAATCCGCTAATGGAAGAACTTTTAGAACCAGTAATTAAGAAAAGACTTAAAAAATTGTGGCCAAGTGAACTAATTTAAGTTAAAAAAATTATTAATCTTGCTAGTTAAGTTTATACAGGTGGTATCACTGGATATCTCCCTGTTCATGTCCAAATGTTACTAGTCCATCTAGTAGCCGTCAGCACTTTAGCTCATAGAATTATGTATTATTCTGATTGCTAAATAAATTGTTAATCAAAAAAAATATTTAAACTTCTAGATAGACCCATCCTATAGCAGGAAATGTGCTGAGCCGGGGTAAGCTAGATGGAATGGAAATTATGGGGTTGTCAGAGGCCACACCATCACCTATTGAAAAAAAAAAGATTTGCTCCGACCTTTTCCAAACAGCGTCTGTGGTATAAATTAGAGTGCCACCAAATTTGGTGGTTCTAAACTAAAAATTGTAGAACCACGCAGCGGACAAGCAAACAAACATTCAAGCACTTACACTACCACTTCCGGTAGTTAGTTCCTGTTACGTTTGGTATCATTGGAAAGCAAGTTTCTCGAGACTCAATGAAGGTATAGCGTATGATTCCGCTAATTGTAAAAGGAAAGTTAGTATTTCAACAAGTAATAGTGAAGTCTTATTCGGGCGCCATTTTGAAATGATATATTTTAATAGATTTCTGTTATTTTATATATGAAAGTTTTTAAGAGCGGATGCCGTTGGTTTCACCTTTGTGCTAATAATTTCCAGGTTTGGCCAATTTCTTTAATATATTCAGGTGCATTTCGATATAAATGGCAAATGTATCTGTTATCTTCCGTAAAAATTGTTGTACTATTTATTTACTATAGAATTGTGTATAAATATTTTTATATTTAAACACCGTTAATTAAAAGCGAAAAATCGCATGAAGCGCAACATGCCTCTGCAAACCTGTACTATGAAAAATTTGTTATACAATTTTTTTCGCACGCAATACATAAACACAGGTGCTGTTTGAGGCAAACTTTCACAGTAATGCATCATTTTCAATCATGTCAACTCTCATAATTGTTGTCAGTGGCTTCCATGTTGTTTTTCGGCCTTCCAATATACAGAAGTGCTAGAGTATTCTACATAAAGCTGCAGGATTGGTAGTTGTACCAAGCGAAACAGTGAAAAACTTCTTAAAATTGTTGCTGTGCTTTAATTTATGGTAAATATGCTACAGACATTAATCTTTGTCTATCCGGTAGTGAGAAATTGCTTTTAAACTAAATTTAAAATGCAGTGTTTGACTGTATCTAGGTGAAGACAGTATTAAATCGTCAGAAATGGGTTTCTTAACAAGAGTATTTTCAGTAGAGACAAAAACTCATAATTTACCAATTGTAATAAGTAAGAAATTGCCCGAATCAACGAAATAAAAAATTTGCTATAACTAATATACAAGAAATATATTCAGGAAGCCTCTCTGAAAATGTTAAATGCGAGTACATTTCAATGTCTAATTTTGGTGAAAGATCAACAACAAGAACAAGTACATTTTGAGTAATTTATAACACAACAGATAACACTTTCAACACCATATTCAACGCAAAAGACAGAACTAACGAGGTTATTAAAATCAATTATTTATAAAATAAACTGTTCACAGTGTAATTACGTATACACAGCTCAAACAACTATACACTTTTATAGCACATACAAAGAACGCACAGGCTCATAGAAATACAAACACCCAGAAAAATCTAACTATGCTAAACACTTATTAGAACACAATCATGCATTGACATCAAATAATATAATAACATTTTTAAGCTTGTGTGATGATAAACGTAAATTGTATGTACTCGAGGTCTTCCAAATTCACAAACACACTTTAACAATTATACCTTACACCTAACACACACATTGAGCTCATAAATTGCCTGCCATTGGAAGTTTTGGAATAGAAGACCGGAACCAAGTCCGAAATGATCACGATCCAGTGCGGTGTTGTCTTTACATATAATATCAAAGGTTTCTGAAACATGTATAATTTCGTAATGCGTATAAAGCATAAAAATTAACCAAATTCTGTTGAAATGGAGTCTATTATTATTATTATTAAAATATTAATATGCATTTCAACATAGTAAGGCAAGATACAATTAACAAGTGGGTTATATTGTTAATATTCTGCTAGATTACAACTTAAAGCAGCTTTTAATTTAAACTACTTATTTTACTATTTTAAAAATATATGGTGATAATAATATCTTGTATTCGACGAAATTTCATTTCGAATAGACATAATAATTCTTAGATAAGTGAAATAATTAGTTTAAGATAGCTACGTTTAAATAAGGGAGGAACCCTGTTAGCAGTCCTAGTATTGATTCGACTAACTTTAAAAGTAAATCGCCTTGCTACAGGTATAGATGCATTCGTCAACCGATTCACTTGTGTAGATGTGCACACACTTGCCGAACACATCATCCAAAAGGTGGATGAATGAAATCGGTACGTAAAACTGGGTTCCCCCGGTGATGCTGCGTCCCGTGGGACTATTTGCCCGGGCCCATTGCTGAAATGAGCAAATTCTAATAATCTGCTGAGGTTTCCAATCCGATTTGGAAACCCGCCTTATTGCGTCTGATACGAAAAATTGGGCACTAGTAGACGGTTAAATGTATCTATTGAACCTTTTCAGTGAGTGAACTTCTACGGCATCGCATTCAGTACCGATTTTGTCTGAAGTGCCTGATTAAAAATACTACTCGTTTGTACGAAACTGAAGAGCAATTAAAGGTAATGAAATTTTAATGGTGCGTCTGCGTATTCATATTTCCATGACAATGTGATCAGCATGTCGGGGATTATTAGATTTTCAGTCATGTGAAGGGAATTTCTGCATACGTATAACATTTTACACACTCGTTAATTCGGAACTTGTAGAAAACGTATTGCTGATGGCACAATTTTATTTTGATGATATTATTAAACCTCGAAGGTATATAACATGTTGACCACATTATTGTTCAGTGGTGTGAGCAAGTTCTGCATCACCCAACCAAATAATTATTTCTTGAAGTTTAGCTACATTTTTAGCATAGCTTAAAACAATTACTTATAAATATTTGATTTTAATGACTATGTCAACAACTTATTTCTTAACTAGGTACATAGAACTCCATAGAAAACGATTAAGGTAAATTCTTTTCGAAACTCGATAATCAATTATTCGTGTATTTTCTAATGGGATCATTAAAATTCATTTAACATGAAAGAATAATTAGGAGAAATACTAATTATCTTATGAGTAAGTATATATATATACCTGCAGGTACTATGGATAATTCATGCATTTTGCATGTCATTAACAGTGGCAAAATGCTATCCGTAAAGAAAAACGTTCAAATTATAGGATGAAAACCAATATGAAATAATTTTTCATCATAACTAAGGCGTTTCCAGTCGTGAAATACCTATGAAAGCGCAGTACAATCAATCCACAGTTATTAGAGTGATCAAAAAATACTTCTAGACGGGAAAAATTGAACATAAACGCCGTAACGGCCGTCCAAAAAAAAAAGGGATGACGGTGTATTGCGGAGGACGAGCCTGGCAGACAAAAGTTCTAATTCGACACATTTAACCAAAATATGGTCCGAAGCTACTGGTGTAAGTGTATGTACTTCTACAGTAAGACAGAGACTTCTTAAATCTGTTCTTAAAGGTTGTAAAACGCCAAAGAACCCCTCCTATCCTCCTATCCTTCCATCGTTGGCTAACGATAGACGTCACTGGTCCCCAGAACAAAAGCAGAAAGTATTATTCAGTAATGAATCTACCTTTAACATTAACAATTATGCTGGAAACACATATGTTAGAAGATTTCCTGGAGAAGAATTTGCATGACAGTGTGTTCTGCCGACAATTAAGCATCCAACCTCCGTCATGATATGGGGCTGACGGTGTTGGTAGACTGCATGTTGCATCTAACATGATGAATGCAACCAAATACATTGACGTCCTACAGGAGAAGATGCTTCCTAGTGGAAAAGAGTTATTTCCAGCAAAACTTGTACCTTTCAATTTGATAATGCTTCTTGCCACAGAGCAAAGATTGTTCAATCCGCACCTAAATCCTATCAAGAGAAAAGTCCACCAAAAAGTGCAATTAATCGATACCCTAATTGATGCCTGGTATCTCTGCATTACGAAGGAAGAATTACAAAAATAAATTCTATGCCAAAAAGTTGTGAATTATTGAAAACAAAGAATGGCCTATTAAGTAGTAAAATAGTTTAAAATTAATTAGTGTGTATTGTAGTAAAGCGTTTCGGTGTAGACTGCATTATTATATATAATGTACAATTTCTCAGTGTTTAAAAAATTTTATATATCAAGTTGTTGCCGTTTTTTATGGATCAACATTTGGGCTATTATTAGCACTAGTATTGTGTTTCAGTACCTGCATTATATTTGCCATGATGAAATTATAGTTTAAAAAAAAAAATGGGTTGAAACCGCAATTTATCTTATTGTGCAATTGATGCAGAATTTTTCATACAACTGTAAATTGTCAATTTTACTTTTAAATAACACCTAGGTAGAATTTTGTTAGCTAACGTTTATAGTGTCTTATAAGTAAAAATACAATCGTAATTATATAGCTGCTTTAATTGAGAAATTTTTCTGGAAGCCTCCATTAGAAAACAATAGCTATTGTTGAATCCTTTACATTAATTTAAATATTAATGAAAATATGAACATATAATTAATGGTCTTATCTCGGTATACCTAACAAATATTTATATAGTTTCAGCTTCTTCAGGTGCGACTTGCGATGCCTTATTTCCATTCCTCCTTGTTAGTTCATAATACTTCTTGAAAATGTTGCACACTCCTTGCTTTCCTTATTTCATCTACCCAGTTTCTCGGGGGTATTCCTCTTTTCCATTGTGCTGCTGGCATCTATTTCAATGCCTGTTTTGGAAATATTTCATTGGCCATTCATTGAACGTGTCCATACCACACCAGTTGCCGCCGTTCCGTCTAATCTATAATTGTTTCTTGTAATCTCACTCCTTAATTAATTACGTAATTTCTAATTCTATCTCTTTTATATATCATTCGAGCTCTTCTTAGGGGTAATTCTTTTTTCTTGTTTACTTCACTAATGCACCACGTTCCTAATAATAAGGCATAATACTCTTAATCATTGTGTTATACGTATATATTGTATTTTTCCTCGTTACTAACATTTTTGCTCTGTAGTATCCCATTTCGGCAGCATATCACTTTCTTACTTTTGATCGTTTTCTCTTTAACATCTAAAAAGTGTTTTCCCGTCCTAAGTATCTATATTTATCTGCCGCCTTGATTACTATATCATATTTTAAACTCAAGCTCGCGTCCATTCCGATACATAAGAATTCTATTTTTCCCATCTTCTTTGAATTCGAGGTCTTCTTGGTCCTGGGCAATCACTACCTGATCATTTGCGAATTAAAGTGTGTATATACCCCTGTTTCCATTTGGATCGCCATTTGGTTATGTTTTTCCACATTCCTAGAACATTGAACATATATTTTAAAAAGCGTTGGCCAGATACAGTATCTCTGATTCAATACCTTTGCGAGTGATATTTTTTCTGATATCGTGTCACTAATTTTAATTGTAGATGATACATTGGAATATAAGTTTATGTTTGACTCCTCTTATGCTTGTTATGCTAGTGTTCAAAGACTGGTTTGTTTCAGTATCACTGGAGCATTCAGAAGCACTCCGACAGCAGCACTACGACCTCTCCTGTAACGTCCTCCTCTAGATACAATAATCAAGGGCGAGACACGCATGGGAGCGTATCGCCTAAACTGCACGGGTAATTGGAGAAGCACCCAACACACATGGGGACACTCCAAAATAATAAATGTAGTATCTCCTTCAAAACTAAAAATGGGAACGTACATGTTAACAGAATACTCTTTTCACAAACCCTTCGAAGTACGGATAAACCGTGAAGAATGGGATCAAGGGGAACCACCAGACTTGCATAAAAGCTTAGTACGGTATACAGACGGTTCATGCACGACCAACGGAACCGGAGCTGGTATATACGGCAGCAAACCAAGATACAGTATCTCCATATTTCTGGCCAACAGCCACAATATTCCAAACTGAAACTGAACCAATTTCAGCAGCAATAGAAGAGAACATAAGAAGGGACTATAAAAACAAAGCCATGCTTATTAACTCTAACAGTCAGGCAGCTTTGAAAGCACTGAGTTCAAACGAGATTAATTCAAAACTTTTCTGGAACTGCCTTTGTAGTCTCCTAACACTGGCAAACTCTAACAAGATAAAACTTGTGTGGGTGCCAGGCCAGAGAGGCATAGGTAGAAGTAAATAAACACGCAGATAAACTTGCAAAACTAGGATATAAAACACAGTTCACAGGGTCTAAACCTGTTGTGGGTCTAACTAAGCGGGCAGTGAGCGGAACAGTTCAGGAATGGATCATAACCAAACATTCGGAACACTGGAGACTCCTACCTCGACAAAGACAAAGTAAAGATATGATGGACACCCCCACCCACAAGCTTACCAAAACAGTGCTACAACTCAGTAGAACTCAAATTGCAGTAGTGGCAGGACTCCTAACCGGACACTGGCACTTCAGAGAACACCTCCACAACATAGGTCTATTTATCGAAGATCCTATACGCAGGCTGCATGGCAAGGAAGAGGAAACAGCCTCCACCATAATATTTCAATGCGAAGCCTTAGCTCGTAAAAGATATCAAGTCTTTGAGAGTACTAATCCCAACTAGATATAACCGTAAGCCAGTATGATCAACAAACTCCTAGACCTGATAAAGGGGACGGATCTACTTGACAGCGACTAGCGACAGAAGGGGATGCACAATAGGCCCAAGAGGCCGCGGGGTCAAAGGGCAGAAACAACCATCCCAGTAAAAACAATCTACGACAATCTATAATCTTGTTGTGCATCCCATAATTTCATTAACGGAACGTTATCGTACGCCTTTTAAACATACATGAACAGGAAATGTACTTCCTGGTTTGTAGTTTTCATCTTTTTAATTATTTGCTTCATGCAAAATATGTTATCGTTACATTACCGACCCGCTCGAGAACCCTATTGTTTCTCTTCGTCAGTTTACTCTTGTTCAATTCGTCCATACAGGTGAGACATGCACTCGATACTAATATTCCTCGATAATTTGTAAGATCCTATCTGTTATCTTTTGCATATATAGATGATGTGTATGCTTCCTTCAAAGTATTTTATATAGAATGTCTATTTAGATATTTTTGAACAGGTTAGTAAGAATGTGAAATAATTTCTCCGTGTCGTCTTTTAGAAGTTCTGCTGTAATGCCTTCTGGACTAGCTGCTTTCCTGTTTTTTTTTTCTTACTGCTTCTTCCATTTGTTGTTCTTGTAGTTTTATTAGTTCTCCCACGTTTATATTATCTTGTATTATAGTTTGGATCGCATACTTGATCTGATCTCTGTCAGTAAGTCTTTATAGTATTTTACCTATTCTTTATAGATAAAACCGCCTACCGCAAATTTTCCTGTCTTGACGTTTTCCCTTTTCTATAAATTTCCATACCTCTGGGCATCTTGTACCTCCTTATGTATGTGTCTCTGTCACGGCTTTTAGGATCCATATTCTGATTTTTTCTGTTATTACCATTCTCCGGTCTTTCTTTGCTCTTCCCTATATATATATAATATATATACAGGGTGAGTTTTTTCCGATGTTTAGTATGGGGATCTCGGAAACTAGCGGAGATAGAGAGACGGTTAAATGGTGAAAGAATTGCAGTTTTACGAGCTCAATTTAATGAGCTTTTTGTTTTTTGGAAAAGATGCATGGCTAACTAGATATCTCGCAAAAATAATTTTTTTGTTATTTCGTTTGGTGCCTATGGCTCTGTTATTATTGACGTTAGAAAAAATGTGTAAAGGAAAAAGTTGTAGGTAATTATGTGCTTAATAATATAGTCTAACCGAATTTTTTATTTAAGCTATAATTTTTGAGTTGTGACACAAACATATGTTTTTTCTAATGGAAACCATAGTCGGCCATGACTTTATAAAAAAGGTCCTTTTTCAACGATTCTAATGATATACCACATGACATAGTTATTTTTATAAATAAATAAATTATGGCAATTTTTTTCTTTTCATTTTCGAACTGTTCAAGTAGTACGCTATGGAAACAATTGATAGATGCACATCGTGTTTAATAATAAAATTCAAGTTAGTTATTAAAATTTTTCTTTTAATTTTGAAATTATAAAGGTAATTATTTTGGTGTGAAATGTTTATTTCCGTTGGAGTTACAATTTTAAATAAAAAAAATTTCTGAGAAACTAATAAACAGAGAATGATAAACGATACATTAAGAAACAATAAAGGAAATTGGGATATAAATAAAGTACCGGGAGATCGAGAAAGGTCCGAAAAAAACTACTTTCTACAGAGAGTATATCAATCTTTACATCCTCCACCTGTCATGGTGCTGTCATGTATGAAATGAAGTTAGCAATTTCTGGTAGATTCAAAAAAGGAAAATAATTATGAAAATAAGAAGTTATTTGCAATTAGTTTTAATTACGGTTAATAATGGAATTAATTAGAACATTATTTGTTTTATTAACTAATTAGAATATTAAATTTTACAAAAATAAATTAACAAAATTAGTAATTAGTAATTACAGTTTATGTTCGAAATGAGCCCCATTATTGTTGATACAGCACCCTACTCTTCTTTTCATGCTGTTAAAAACATTTTGTAGCTGTTGCACAGTTTGCAGTAGCGGCAGAACTGCACACATTTTTCATAATCGGGACGAAGTAATTCTTGCATTACTGAAATTTTATATGGGTGTAAATGCAGTTTTCGTCTTACTGCCTTTTGACACGTTCCATAGCTTAACCCTGCAATTACAAATTATAATAAATTTTATATGCAAACATTTATAGTTTACAAAATACACACCTGTTTGTTGCGCTAACTGTCGTAATGGTTTTTTAGGGCTGCGTTCGATACGTGTCTGTATATCCTCTAATGTGTCCTGAGTTAAAAGGGTTGATCTTCCAGGTGATTTTTGTGTATCAACACTACCCGTTCTTTGGAAACGATGTACAATGCGGTTTACATGTCTGCTCAGATTATCGTAATCAAAGTCGACGTCGGGGAAACGATTAACGAATTTATCTACACACAAATTTACTGAATATTTCCATTCACCATCATTTTCATTGCGTTGGCCATTGCGGAAATAAGATTCAATAATAAACTTGTTGTGTTCAACGGAATACATAACCTTAAATTTACGAACAATTATTACTGTTTTCAATTAATTGGAAACACTGTACTTACTGTAAACTTCGTTTAACAATCCTTAATTAGTATTGAAAAATACTATGTGTATAATAATAACAACGTCCAAGAATATAAGGTGAAATTAAGTAACGTAAACACACGGAAGAATCATAAACAAACAACGGAACAAGCGTATTGCGCAGTGTGGCTAATATCACACTAGAAAGAAACATTGATAACTACTTAGAAGGTAGTTTTTTTTAGACAAGCTTATTCGATCTCAAGGTACACTACAACAGAAAACTACTAACAAGTAAACTTCAGTAAAGTTATGAGCAAAATTCAATTTAAAAATTTTCTGGTTTGTTTTAATGTTAGTTTATCTGATCAGCCAATTCAAATTTACCCTTTCTCGACCACAAATTTTAAATCATCAATCATAAATAATTTATAATTTTTATTTTATTGTAGGCCAGTGGCCTGTATACAGAAGAAGAAGAACATTTTATATGCTGTAATTGTTTTCATAGTTCTATTTTCACTACATTCCAATTTATTTAATTCTGTGTTTATAATAGGAATATTAATAATACAAGCTTATACATTATTATTGGAGCTTACACGGGCCATGTAGGTCCATCACTTTGGTGTGAGGTAAGGCTAAGCTAGTTTGCGCTATGTATAGCAGGGCCCTGCGGGTTACCGTGTTGGACAAGCTTAAACATAAACAAAAAATTAAATTGAATACTTTGTAAAAATAAAATTCAAAAATGTAGTAGATATGACAACTTGATTTTGTTTATCCACCAGCAGTCATTTTTGGATGGAGAGAATAATACATTATGGAATGTTCTAATATTAATGTTTTGGGTTAAGGGCTTATGTCAATGGTAAGCTTGGTGAGAAATGTGTATACCAGACATATTATACATGTAATTTTAAAGATTTCTGTAAAGCAGTTTTAAAATATACATTGGCAAGCATGTTTAAGAGTGTTTTCTATACTTTGTTGGCATAACATAACCGCAAAAACAAAGTAGCTTAAATATTATTGTCATCTGAACGTAACCATTGATTTGTATGGTTTTCTGTATTTTATTGCTAGATACTTATGATAACAATAAAATTATGTTTCATTCAGATAAAACCACAATGTGACTAATTTTCTTTGGCATCAACCATCTTTGAAATGTTCACACCAATGTTACTTCTAGTTACACACAAGGTCATGTTTTTTGACACTGAAATGCACTATCAAATTGTAGCAATAGCATAATTTTGGTATGCTATCCATTTATTTCCATTATTGATTATGTAAATAACTATTTTTATAAGGTGACCGGGATCGTATGTCCCTTCCAGAGGATACCAACATAATCCATGCTGAATTCACGTATTTTTACTACCCCGACGATGTCCCTTTTCCTTGTAAGTGCTTCTTGTGCTGCATCTGCAACCCCCCCATACAAATGTGTACTTTCAGTGCCTCCACCAAAGTTCTATGTACAAGTCAATCCTATCCAAATATACTTCGATGTGGATAGTTGCTTATGGTTCAATTCTTTTGCTTTGAATCTTCATCAGTCTCTTCTTGATTCTAAACAAGACATTTCTGGCACAAACATCACTTATATCGATGTTAAAATAGAAGCTATCTTGCCAAAGGTAAGTAGTAAAGAAGTGGAAAATAGGATAGTGTAAAATAATCGTTTCTTGTAGGTTACCTTTGAAAGTAGTGTCGAATATCATAACCAAAGAGACCGACCGAAAACATTGAATTTTCAAGTGACCAGGGCAACGATAACAAATGTTAGAAGTTTGGAACAATCATCTCGTGCTGACTTAGCCAAATGTGTGGATTCTTTCCACATGGGTTCTTTGTTTTTCGGCACTGAATTCCCCTCCCATCCTAATGATTTCTACATTATAACTCAGAAGTTTTTGGATCACATTGCTGCAACTGATAATATACGAACTTTACCATCGGAACTAAACACTTCTTCAGTTAATGCATTGGTAAAAATGTTAATTCTTTACTTAGTACTGTGTAACTTGATTTTATTTTTAGATTGAACAGCTTAGCAGAGAGTTACTCTGGGTAGAGGCGAAAGACGTGTGGTGTATCAGTTTGGAGCCCATTTGGGCTGACTTTTTAGGAGCGAGAGCAGTTGGCAGCAACAAGGCAGTTCCTTTTCTAGATGCCGTTCCAATCACAGTGTGGCTTCATGCTAACATGGATCCCAATTCTACTGTTACTATGAATGAGAATGGACCTCGTAATGCAGACATGCATGCTCTTGCATATATTTCCAATCTAGTCAGTGTACAGATAAACCATTATCAATATTTATTTTTATTACGGCTGTCTGAAGAGGTTGCAGAGTTGGCTACTTTTTTGTCACTAGACTCCAATAGAATACTGAAGGTAATTAAAACAATTTATTTTACAAATTAATGTTACAATGATCTTTTATTTAAAGTTTGTTGGTAACCGATAGGAATGAAACTTTGTATATTTTGGTTATTGAATGTTTTTTATCCCAGAATATATTATCTACTTTTGGTCACTTTCAGTTAAATACCAAAAGCTTATACTAACTGTCTTTTTGTAAATAGAACTTACAATGTTTACATATACACCCTTTCCCTAAAAAAAATAAAATCCTAACAAAACCAAGGTAGTTTGAGGCATAACTTCTAAATTTTTGTATCGTTTTTTATAAAGTTAAATAAAATCAGTCAGATCTTCTGAAATCTTGTGTCTTTCAATCTATTGTTTTCTCAAAGTTTAATTTCATATGAAACTGAGCATTTATTAAAAACTTTAACGGCAGATTTTATCTTAAGAATAGCTTGGTTTAGGTCGGAGATGTATGGATTTCTTCTAAAAGTACTTAAAATGTTATAAGGGAACTGTAGCTGTGTAAAAAATAGGTAGTACAATCTCTATAAAGAGATTTTGTAGCAAATTGCAGTGTAAATGGAAGTGATTAAAATATTTTTACTGCAGAGATTATCAAATTTCTGATTTTACAGCTTCCCTACATACTTCCAATAAAAGCTTTTATGGCACACCTGTATACAGTTTGTTTCTGGAACCATAGGAAACATTAGAGAGAAAAGTTTTAGTATTATGTTCCATCAGTTTAACCATAACATCAGAAAAACATCTGATGATGAAATAAACAAGTGAACGCTATAAATTATATATCTTTAAATAGATCATCCTATATATTTTGGGAATTTGTTATAGGTAATCACATTTGAAGTAAAGAGTTACCCAAATAATGCTAAAGTTGTTAGTAAATAAACTCGATCTAAATGCCATGAATTACATTTTTTTCGAGAAGCTTGAACTTCTAAAATCATTTTTTAGTTTCCTCCAAAATTTAAATAAAAACAAATCATTAGGTAATTGATATTTCAATAAAGAATATTTATATTTCTTTATCAGAATTACAAGAAAAGTTTTTGTTTTTTATAAAATATTTTTCGTGGTGAAGAAAATATGTTAAATATAAAAAAGAATTTCATGCACTGTGAATGAATTATTTTTATAAATGGCGAATAATTATTTTTGTGAACTTGAAGCTTTTACTCGTGCATTAGATGTGGCTTTTTCGCATATGTACTCAAGGTGTAGTGGAAATAATGCATGACTCTTGTAGATATATTTGGGACTGATGTGCTTGTCACTCATTGCCGTACTTTGAACAGGTTATATTTACTTACCTACAGACGAAATAGATTACATGCTGACAAACTATAAAAATATAGTGCAAGATGTTAACGCAATGAACAACTTCCATAGAGGTAGTGATCACCTAGCAAGAGCAAAAGTCATCATTAACCAAAAGCTAGAAAGTAAGAAAACTAAGGGCAATAAAAAGCCTGAGGAGATTAACAGAATAAAACGGAAGGAAAACGCAGATAAATATAAAGAAAGTATAGAAGAAACGTTCAACAAAAGCAAAATCAAAGTAAAACGCGAAATTGGCGAGATAAACGAAACAGTGGTGACAACATTAAAGAAGGTAGCCAAGGACGTAGCAGGATTCAAGACAAAAATAAAAGATAAACTAACTGAATCCACCAATAAAGGATGATAAAAGAAACACAACAGAATACAAAGAAGTAAACAAAACTGCAAGGAGAATGGTAAAAGAGGATATTAGAAAATATAAAGAGAGAATGATAGAACAAATATTAAGTGAGAATGGAGGCATTAAACTCTTAGAAAGAACAAAAAACCTAAAAAAGAAATCATAAAGTCAAAAGATAAGAAGGGTCAAACCATTACAGACCGAGACAAGCTCCTAAACAGAACGAGAGAATTCTACCAAAAACTATCTCCTCAGTAAAGAACGACGACAGTACAGCGACTGAACGCAAAAGAATAGTATCCAATATAAACTCAGAGGAAATGCTACCAATAGAGAAAATTAAAATTGCACTAAAACACATAAAAAATGGTAGAGCTGCAGGAGACGATGGAGATATCCCAGAAGTGTTAAAAGAAGGAGGTGACAGACTCAACAAAGAACTAGCAAAACCGTTCAGCAGATGTATTGAGGAAGGAGACATACCACATGGATGGGAAAATGCTGTTGTAATACTGATACATAAAAGACAACGAACTTTTAGAGAACTACCGCTCAATAAGCTTACTGTCACAGATCTATAAACTGTTTTCTCGAATACTAACGAGTAGAATCGAGAACAAGCTGGACTTCTATCAACCAGAGGCACAAGCTGGTTTCAGGAAAGGGTATAGCACTGTCGACCATCTACAGACAGTTACTAATAGAGAAAATAACTGAGTACAACATACCCTTATGACTTGGATTCATAGACTTTAAGAAAGCTTTTGACAGTCTAGAAATATAGGCCGTAACCAAGTATTTCAAAAACTCCAGATTCGATCAAAGATATATCAACTTCTTAGAGTAGACATAAAAAAAAGCTACACTGTATATCCAATTGCGCGCAGATACTGAGAAGGTGCCTATAAACAGAGGGGTGAGACAAGGTGATGTAATATCCCCAAAGCTTTTTACACTTGCTCTAGAAAACATTTAAAAAGCCCCACTGGGAAGGCAAAGTAATTTTAGTAGCTGGAAAAAAGGTCAATAATCTGAGATTTGCTGACGACGTGGTAATAATAACTCATGATACTTAACGAATTAAAATCAATGATAGAAGACCTACAAAATATAGAAGAAAGTGTAGGATTAGAAATCAGTATGAAAAAACCAAAAATAATATCAAACAAAGTGGAGAACGAGGAGGAGTTTGAAGTGAATGGTAATGGTGTACTTAGGTCAAACAGTCACAATAGGCAAAGAAAATCAAACTGGGGAAGTGGAAAGAAGGATGAGACTGGGCTGCTTACGGAAGAGTAAAAGACGTAATGGAAATGAAAATAGCTACAAATCTAAAAAGAAAATATGTAATCAATGCATACTATGAGTCGTAACTTATGGAGCAGAAACTTTGACAATCATCAAGGAAATCATTAATAAGTTCCTTGTCAATCAAAGAGCTATGGAACGGTATATATTAGGAATCAGCTTGCAGGATCATAAAACTAATGAATGGAGCAGAGGTGATCGTCACTGTAAGAAAACATAACGGTTGGTGTAAGAAACTTATAAGATGGAGACCCTGGGGCGAAAACAGACGCAGAAGGCCCATAACGAGATGATCCAATGACTTAAAAAAAAACGGCGGGCCTAAACTGGATAAGAAAAGTGGAGAATCGACAACGGTGGAAGAGTATAGGGGAGACCTATATCCTCAATTGGTTAGACAACAGCTGACGATGGTATTACCTAGGGTTATTTTTTGTATACCAGTTGCAAATTTTGCTAATTTAAAAGTTTTTAATAGTTTAACTGGGGAATTTTTCAAGTCGTATGTTAACTAACGATTCCAAAAAAACGTAGAGATTTTTGAATTAGCCTCACAAAAAAAATTGATTCTATTGTATTGTTTCAGTGCATACACAAGAAATATATATTTCATAAGATTTAACATATAAAAAATGTTGTAGGTAGGAAACTGATTGAACATGTTTGTCTTCTTGTTGAAAAATTATCAACTAATATTTAAAAATACATTTTTAAAATGTATATTTGAAAAACAAAAATTTTTGTTAGATAAGTAAAGTTAATTTATATATTTGTAATTTTACAAATAGTACTTCATATTGCTATGTAATTAAAGTCCTGGTAAGAAAAAAACGTACGCCAACTAGCTCAACATAAAACTGTTATCTCAGGAAATTAAAGAAGTGGGTCTAGTCTCTACCCTTGGCTTCGTCTCGTTCAAAAAGTTGAAAACGTTAAAAAAATACCTCATGCAAATTCTTTCAACCCTCACTTTGCTTTAATGTCACCGTAACTAGTTTATCTTTTATCAGCACCAACCTTTACACTGTAGTTAGACACGCTAAAATGCCCCTGGACAGCTATTCATCTGGTACACAGACTGCATTCACCTCCGCCAAAACCACACTTCGTTTGATGATGCTGTATTCTCTTTTTAAATATTACATTTTTTATGACAATCCAAAAAAAAAAACAAAAGTAATCTCTAATTTAAAATTTAGTAATCGTTGACCGGCGGGGAAGAGGTTATTTTGACACGGAAAAAACGTCTTGCCCCGACGACGATTCAAAGGTGAATGATTCAATTATTTAATCGAATTTAGAAGCTTACAATGAAATTACAAAGATTATGACAGATGGGAAAACTGTCAAGCTGTCAAATCCCATTTTTTTAAAATATTATTAATATACACAACAAATCATAATGAAACTTTTAGATGGCACTTTTGCCCAATTAGCATTTAAGGGCCCCCCCCCC
>JABXWE010015646.1:0-10219 GCA_014611495.1 Limonius californicus
CCCAAATAACGCCGCGGTCCAAGCCGAAAGTAAATTGTAATATTGACAATTCGAGAAACCGCGAAAGCCTCAAAGAATAAAGGTATAACTCTTAGCAGCAAGATCTCATTAAATTTTTTCTAAACATTCATTTGATATTTATCGCAATGGTTTATGAAATATAAACAATTTCATCTACATACTATAAAATAGTGCTTTATTATTTGAATTTCTTCAGTAATGTTTGAACAGTGGTTTTCTTTAATTTAAATCTTTGGAAAAATAGAAATCAACCGAAAAAATAAAATGATTACAACGATAAGTCTCAGGTCTGGATTTAAATGACTAACCATTTCTAGTTTCTTCAATTTGTAAAATTTATCTATTTATTAGTTACCACAGAGAAAAATAGTATTTTTTATAAACACGTCATTTACATTTACATTCGTTCGAAATATTTCGTACACACTCGTAGCTGCCTTATCCTGACGAAATAGTTCTGTCAGATGCTTCTGCTACCCGATAAGGTTAATCCTATGGAATAAGTAAACTAACCTCTGATGTAGACTACCGGACAATTGAAAGACAGAAAATACTGTAACAAGGTGGATAAATGTTTCTGTTAGCTTGTCTAGAACTTTATGAGAGCATTGAAAGACTGGCCCTAAGCAGTATTATCTGGCAACACCGCTTGGTCCTCGCTGAATCAGTTGTATGTAAAATTGGTCCTCTGATGATGCGTATACTGAACCGTAAATATACACCGTCTCGCTTTACATTTACTACCGTGAAGCCTCACTTTGTTGTGATATACATATTGAAATTTTTATGGTTAAAAACGATTTTCTGGTTGTATATTTAAATGTTTAGTACTGTGCTGTATAAATGCTTTATAATTATCGTGGAACGAATTCATTATCGTGCAGTCCTCAGAAAGGTAGGTGTATGTAAGGTCCTCAGTTGTTGCGCCAGTCAAAAATATATATATATATATAAAAAGAACAAAGAAAAAACTAAAAACGTAGTTCTGTAGAAAGAAACCACAATTTCTACTTATACAGTGTGTCTCACTCTAGACTGCACCACCCCAGTATTTTGTTTATATATTATCGATTCAAAAAATTTCTTTGTTCTGATTATACCTCTCACTAAACTGTAGTTTTAGGGTATGCTACTTTCCCTTCACGGTGAAATGCTAGCCTACTACGATTTAAAATAAACAGCAAAATTGAAGAAGTCGTATTAGGGATTTTTTTACAACAAAATTTTGTTAATAAAAGTTGTTCAGAATCGTTCAAATAAGCTAAATCCAAAATTTCATTACAAACAAAAAATATTAAAAATTTTTATTTTTTGTTTGCAATGAAATTTTGGATTGAAGAAGTCGTATTTGGGATTTTTTTACAACAAAATTTTGTTAATAAAAGTTGTTCAGAATCGTTCAAATAAGCTAAATTCAAAATTTCATTGCAAACAAAAAATAAAAATTTTTCAATATTTTTTGTTTGTAATGAAATTTTGGATTTAGCTTATTTGAACGATTCTGAACAACTTTTATTAACAAAATTTTGTTGTAAAAAATCCCTAATACGACTTCTTCAATTTTGCTGTTTATTTTAAATCGTAGTAGGCTAGCATTTCACCTTGAAGGGAAAGTAACATACCCTTAAATTACAGTTTAGTGAGAGGTATAGTCAGAAAAAAGAAATTTTTTGAATCGATAATATATAAACAAAATAGTGGGGTGGTGCAGTCTACAGTGAGACACACTGTATATAAACGAACTTGTTATCTTCTTAATACTTCTATGTCGTGAGTTCTATTTACATGATCTTTGTTAATTATTCTAGTATGTTCAACTTCAGAAGAAATGAATGCATCATCAATTTATCTACTAAATCTTAAGAACGTGTGATAGAAAGGATTGGCAGAAGATACAATTGGGAAATAGTTTTTTCAGGTTCTACAATTATTTTCTTTTTGCGTTCACCTTTGCATTGGTCTTTTGAAGAAAACCAAGCTTTCTCTTAAACATTGGCCGATTTTGTAAACGCAGAAAAAACTACTAGATGTTTACTAAATATAGTTACAGAAAAAAATACAACAAATGTCTTTCATGTATTAACTTTACTGTAAAATAATAATTATCCAGACTTTTCAAAAATTGCAATCTGTTATCAGTTTCTTTTTAAAATTATCACTCATTCACGTTTTGCATTCCAGAACTAAAACATCACTATTGTGTGTGTTACATAATCTTTTATCATCCTACCAAGTAACATTATGGTAGCTGTTGTCTGCAGTACAGATGGCAACAACAATTTACATGTTATACAGCAAAAATGTTCAAATCGCCCCGCTTTACTGTACCCATCTACTATCACTAGCTATGTACTAAATACCAAACTTCATCCGACGCATTTCGTTTTAATGAAATTAAACAATAAAGCATATGTTTGCGATAATTTGCCTGGTAATAGATTAAATACTAATGGCATGTACTGACCATTCTGGTAAACGTGTATCGTAAATCGTAAAATACTGACAGTAATATTTTGCAGACTACCTAAATGTTAAATCCACATATAAGTACTATACTATACACAAAACTTAAAAACGAAAATTCTTATAGCACGAAAACACGACGATGTTGTTTACTGGATCGTTAAAATGTACCTAAAAACGGTTCCTTTTTTACTGTTTTTGTGAAATCCTCTCCAAAACAGAATTAACTTCATCGACGCTTTTTGGCACACATGGCAGTTTTGAAGTTCTATACTTGTGAAAATTTTTTCTGATTGCAATAACATCCGAATGATCCATCATCTCAACGAATTCTGGTTTTTTATTCAATTCACTACGTATAAATTTGGAAGGACGTTCAAAAAGATCTTCAGTAGATTTTCGTTTAACACTATCGTGTTGTGTGTACAGCTTGATGAATTAAAGTACTGCTATCAATTGGGTGATTATGATTTAATTTGCGTTCTACAATTTCACCTGCACCTACACATGTGTAAATTGTTTGTTTTAAGCTTAATATAAACTTGGCGTGACAAACTTGTAAGCTTGAAACAAGTTTGTTGCAACAAGCTTATAACAAGCTTGAATCAAGCTACCTAATTACCACATGACAAACTTGCAGCAAGCTTGCTAAGCAAGCTTACGGCAAACCTGCTACACAAACCTGTAAGCTTGCAAGAAGTATAAGTGTAAATCAAGCTTGATGCAAATGTGAATCAAACTTGCAACAACAATCACCAAGCTGCATGCAAGTAGGAATCAAGTTTGATACAACCGTGAATTATATTTAATACAAGCTTGATTTAGCTTTTTTTTGAAGAAAGCTTAATAGACACTTTTACTGGTAGACCCAAAATCAATTTTTTTTTTAATTAGCCCGCGTCATCCCATTGTTGGGCAAGGGTCTCCCCTATAAGGGGGGTTGTTGATCTACTCTTCCATAGTGATCAAAATCAAGTTAATTTTTTTTTATTCGATACCTTTACAGGAAAATTTAAATAGGTGAACTTTTAGCAGCAAGACAATCACAAAAAGACAAGTGAGGAGTAAATACAACAAATCATCATTTAAAGTATTATTAAACCATTGACAATAGTCTACTCTGCTCCCATAATCAATTTCGTGAAGGTGCTGTACAACGGAAACTCTATACGGATGCATATTAAGTCTTTGTTGTAATACCTTTCGGCAACTTGAAACTGACACTCCTACAAGTAAACAAATTTCTTAGTATCAAAATAAGACGTTTATAATGTAAAACAAACCTGCTTGAACTGACACTTTTCTTAAGGATTTCTTCGGGCTTTGAGTTATGCGTTGTTGTATATCGGCAACAACTTCGTCAGTTAAAATGCTGGGCCTTCCAGAACTTTTGCTCTTACAGATGCAATGTTTTTCTTCAAAGCGTTTAACTATTCTGTTCTTGTGGTTCGAAGACGCCTTGTCCAAAACAATCATTCCAGGGAAAGCTTCGTTGAACTGTTTCATGCATGACCGAACTGAATACACCCAGGCATAGAAATAACGTTATTTGTATGCACCCAGGTGCCACTCTCGGTTAAAGAACCACTTCGAAATTGTGCCATTAGAATAAAGGCGTCGTGTTGCTGGTTAAACGCCATTCCAATAAAATTATAAACTAAAATGTTCTACTGTAAATACAAAATTAACCTATAAAATATGCCGCAATGTTTTGTTTTCAATAACTTACCTGTAAGAATAATGATAGCTATTAAGTTCTGAAAAGAACTGATTTTATGGAAAAAGCTAGCAGTATACAACGTTAAACGCAAGAAAACAAGGGAAGAAAAATAAATCAGCTGACGAACGACTACGAACAAATATGTCAGATTATTAGTGAGAGGTCTCTAGTGGAAAACCTAAAATCAGTAAATTACAAACTTTCATTTTATATGTTCCCGCCTTTTCCTCAGTCATTTAAAAACACCCTGTATATAATGTATTAAACATAATTTAAACTACAAAAATACATTAAAAGAACTTAATATAAATTAATTAAGTACACAAAACAAAATACACTAAAAAAACTTAAATACTAATTACGTGTTAAAAGTAATTAATTATACTAAAATATGAGAGGTATTTTTAAATAAGGTCCGTTTGGGAATGAGAGTGAGAATGACGCACGGTCGCCGCAGCGCGCTTGCACGTCTGCTCCCAGCATGTTTTGCGCGCGTTTGATCAGATTTTCATAAACAAGGTTAGCAATTATAAGAAAACAATAACAACGAAAACAAAATTAATAATGTGTAACATCGCCATTTGCTCGTCGTGGCCTGCTTTCTATCAAGTGGTCTATGTTCTCCTGGGGTATCTCGTTCCATATAACATCAAGTTGGTGTCTCAGCTCGTCTAAGTTGTTAGGAGCTCTTGGCAATAATCCTAGTCGCCGACCGATCATGTCCCAATGATGTTCGATCGGCGATAAGTCCGGTGATCGTGCAGGCCAGGGCAACATTTGCCATTGCGCTTGTTGGAGGTACGTTCTGGTAATGTTTACAGTGTGTGGACGTGCGTTATCCTGTTGGAAAATACCGTTTGGCAACGTCTGGATGAATGGTACTAACACCGGTTCCAGGACATTATAAATATAGCGATGAGCATTTAAAGTGCCTGGTACGAACACAAGAGGTGATCTTCTACCGAAACAAATCGCACCCCTTACCATAACTCCAGGTGTTAAAGCTGTATGGCTTTTTTCAATAAACTCTAGATTTCGTCTTCTCCTCGATAGCGACGTACCTTCCTATGGCCGTCATTTGCCCACAAACAAAATCTTGATTCGTCAGTGAAGACAGTGTCGTTCCATTGCTGCCTTTCTTGACATCAAGCAACCGTAACAGCCTTGTGATGTGCAGTTAAAGGGAGTCGTTGGAATGGACAGTAGGGTCGCAGTCTAAAAGAAGAGATTCTTCTGTAAATTGTTGCCATTGCCACGCGGCGGTGAAGAGCTCGCATTGAGTCTACACTGTACAGCAACAGACCTTGTTGTTTGAAAGCGGTCTCGTGTAGCCATTCTTCGAAGAAGTCGACTTTCACGAACATTGCTGCTACGTGGAGGTCTAACAGCTGGTCGATGTCGCTGAATGCCTTCTTTTGGCCGAGCAGACCATATTCGCGCAACTGTAGTGTGGTCCGATTTAACCTTCTATCAGTTTTATGAAAAGAAAGCCCAGCTTCTTTCATGCCGATAATTCGACCTGTATCAAAATCGGAAATGTGGTTAAAATTTCTACATTTTCTTACTGGAGGCATTTTAAAACAAAAATTCTATCACAAAATTTAACAAAATCTCGAAACAGCTAATTAATGTTTACTAGATATTATTTTGTTTTTAAGGAACAAGTTGGGAGACAGTAGACGAACACCACAACCACTTGATTTGTTTAATGGAAATAGTGATTATTTCATACGCAATAATAAAACATTATTTTAGCAAATTTTCAAACACGTAGCTTTATTTTTAACGGTTGGTGCATTTAATATGAAACTGAGCATATATAACACGGAAATTATAAAACGGCAGTTATACATGCAGGTTAATCTTACTAGGTGACGAAATGCAAATAAACACAGAACAGAATCCAATCGAAAACCATAAAAACTATTTGAGACAATAGCGGGAGTGCAAGGGAGTCATCATTCGAGAGGTAGAATATAGTAGTCGCAATGTAAGAAGACCAGAGTAGAATCAAAATGAAAACCCTAAGTTGCGACACTGCATCCTTTTCTAGCTAAGCTGACTTACGAGATATTCCTCGTGCATTTTAGATTCGAATGATTAATTTGAATGAACATCTCGATTTATAAAAGCATTCGAATACTAATCATTCGATTATGCTCGTCACTAGTTTTAGTTTGCCGCGGCTGTCTAGAATGTGGAATAACTACGAAAAGATGGCTAAACATCACAAACTCACGCCATGAAATTAAATTGTAAAACATCACGATGTGTACTTGTTGATACAGGATGTGAATATTATATATTTACATACATATTTTAATAGAAGCAATGAAACATGAAAAAGAAACATGAACCCAAAGGCACTTACCTTTTACAAGTTGATATCATTTTTAATAAAACTAAATAAGGATTTAAACACAGTGCACTAGCGAGCCTACATAAACATTTCTAGTTTGTGTTATAGAAAATCTTTTCCTTTACTCAAACTTTTACATTACCTCTACATGAAAACGTCTTCAACTGTTGTAATTCAAATAAAGGACACATTTTTAAAATGTTTGTGATTTGTATGAGGTGAGCACCCTACTGCACTTACATTTAACAAGTTCTTTTTTGAATTCGTGATATAAAATATAACAATTTCTGTACCAACTAGGCAGATACTTGTATAAGACACTATGGGAGTAAATATTGCTTTTGTATTTATTACAAAAATTGTTTTCTTATTCTTATTACGTAGACTGTTAGTATGTTTAAACACTGTTAGTTTGTTCAAAAACCAACTTATAACGTTTATGAGAGTATATTTCTGCAGTTGTTCAACATTATTCCCATATTTATCGATGTCTACTTCTTTGTCTTTTACTGATTATTGCAATTCTAATAGATGTTGGCTTATTAGTTAAAAAAATTACCTAAAAGGGTTGTAGATTGTATTCGTAATGAATATTTTTGCAAGGTATTGGAATTTAGGTATATTGTAATGCACTAATAATTTTAGTAGAAAGTAATAAATTAAAAGCTATAATCTATTCACGATTGATTTGCCATCCAACAGGCTATGGAAATCTGGGGGAAAGTGTGGTATCATTGAAATTTGTCAATTAATTAAGTTGGGTTATGCTAGTTTTTCTTGATGGAGGTTATGTTTTTTGAAAGCTGGCAATGTTGCCAGTGGAGCTTGTTTGTTCATTTAACGTCCGCCTATTGCTGCTCAATATTGGTTTATAATACTTAGATATAATTATGATTTCATTATAAATAAAATAATAACTATAATTTTAATTGTTGTAACACATACCAAATACATATTGCTGTTCTTTTTTCACGAGAATTCTGAACTCAAATTGTATGTATACAGAGCATATTCTATGCCATTCTTTGTTGTCCTACATTTAGGTCTTGCAGTAAATTAAGAAGAACTAACATCTATGCCGCTCATGTACCCATTGACGACTCGCGGATCCATTTTGGTAGATCCACGTTTCGCGTAGGTATACGAATGTCACATTTTGATATTGGAGAAATTGTCTCAAAAATTTAATTTTGGATGCAACGACGTGTTTTTGTTCACATAAAATTTTGCGTCCATTCTCCATTTTGTGTTTATAACCCATTGATTTAATAACTTTGAATAAAGTAGTCCTGCCCCCCTTGTATTCATAATTTTCGCGAGTCATCCAAGAGTTTGTCGAGAGTAAAATGTTCATTCTTCTGATGATACTGCCAAATTTGTCGTTGCAAATTTTTCTGAACGTGTAATTTAAGAAAACGTCCGTCTTAGCGCCTATACTACAAATGGAAGATTTCAAAACGTCCTGTCTTGTGATAAAATGTCCCTTATAGAACGCTCAGACACCTAAAATTATAAGTAATTTGCAATTGCATATTTAAGAAATAATACATGCTTACCCCAAATATATCAATTAATCGATTTATAATCGTAAATCGTATGAAATCTGGCCTATCTCTTTTATAATGGCTGAAAGCTTTCACTATTTGCAGTTTAGTAACTGACTTTCACCATTCTGACAATTAAGAAGGTATGATATATTATCTGTTTTATTAATTCTAAACTTACTAGATTATTTTAGAAAAGTAGGGGACTCTAGAGCTGGCAACAGGGCAATTTCATTTTGACATTGCTAGAAATCAGTCAAATAATATTTAAGAAAGGCAACTTAAGAAAAAAAAAACACAGCCTACTGGATGGCAAATCAATCGTGAATAGTGTATACTTCTGTTAATGAACACTAATTTGTTAGCAATTTACATATAAATCCGTAAACTGGCAGGGTTTCCAAAAATAACGTTGATCGTCAAATTTGTCAGCGCGTCTATAATAATAAAGGATTAATTTATTGATCAATACATATTGCACGTAACAACTACTATTCACCTCTCTCCATTCATTGAAAATGATGTAAATCTAGATTGGCTGGTTAACCAAGACTTTGATTACGTTGGCTAATTGGTTAATCTAAATTGGTAATCTTTGTCGCAGTAATTAGTATCGTTTTTTTCTGTATTTTCCTGTTAATTGTTAATATTTCTTTGTGAATTATACTTATCACTGGCGATTGGCAGATTAGAGACTAATTAAAGACTTTTTGACAATCAGATTTTTCTGTCAACTAATGCTTTTTCCTGCCAACTGAAATGGTGTCGAAAATTAATTTAATAATTGACATTTCATCCAAGTTACAATTGATGCCTTTTTCAATAAAAAAAACATATTCCAGCCAAGTTATGTTAGTTAATCATGTTGGCTAATTGCTTAATCTGCAGACTGAAAACTTTTGAGTGCATTTGATTCATCCTTCCATTAATTAGCAGATTCTTTTCATTTGTAAAAGTCAGAAATGAAACAGTTAATATATATTTTTCTGTCCACTGACGTATCTTATACTTAATTGTCAATATTCCTTTGTCAGTCCTTGCATCAATTAGGATTATTTTCAGTTGTAAAAGTCAGAAATGAACCAGTTAATACATATATCTTTTTCTGCCAACGGGCATATTTTTGACTAAACTGTCAATATTCCTGTGTCAGTCCTTCCATCAATGAGGATTATTTTCAGTTGCAAGTCAGAAATGAACCAGTTAATATATTTTTTTCCGTTCACCAACATATTTTACACTTAATTGTCAATACTCCTTTGTCAGGCCTTCCATTAATTAGCAGATTATTTTTAGTTGTAAAAGTCAAATATGAGCCAGTTAATATATCCTTTTCTGTTCATTGACATATTTTACACTTAATTGTCAATATTCCTTTGTCAGTCCTTCCATTAATTAGCAGATTATTTTTAGTTGTAAAAGTCAGATATGAGCCAGTTAATATATCTTTTTATCTCAACGGACATATTTTACACTTAATTGTCAATATTCCTTTGTCCGTCCTTCCATTAATTAGCAGATTATTTTCAGTTGTAGGTCAGATATGAGCCAGTTAATATATCTTTTCTGTCAACGCACATATTTTATGCTTATTTGTCAATATTCCTTTATCAGTCCTTGCATCATTTAGGATTATTTTTAGTTGTAAAAGTCAGAAATGAACCAGTTAATATATATTTTTCTGTCCACTGACATATTTTATACATCATTGTCAATATTCCTTTGTCAGGCCTTCCGTTAATTAGCACATACTTTCCAGTTGTAAAAGTCAGAAATGAACCAGTTAATATATCTGTTTCTATCCACTGACATATCTTGTACTTAATTGTCAATATTCCTTTGTCAGTCCTTCCGTTAATTAGCAGATTCTTTCCAGTTGTAAACGTCAGAAATGAACCAGTTAATATATCTTTTTCGGTCCACCGACATATTTTACACTTAATTGTCAATATTCGTTTGTCAGTTCTTCCCTCAATTAGGATTATTTTCAAGTCAGCAATGAACCAGTTAATATATCTTTTTCTGTCCACTGACATATTTTACACTTAATTGTCAATATTCCTTTGTCAGTTCTTCCATCAATTAGAATTATTTTCAAGTCAGCAATAAACC
>JABXWE010015647.1:0-30990 GCA_014611495.1 Limonius californicus
AAACTTTCAAGGATTCCTGGTCATAATAAATATAGTATCTGTGATATAATAGCGATATAGACTTATGAAAAATTTGAATACGGTATTTGAAAATTATGAACAATCAACATAAAACATCTAAACAAATTCACTAAAACTGATCAAATTCGTTCATTCGTGGCAGTTTTCTGTGCTTCCATATGAACTTAATAGCCCTGCATTGTCGGCAACACACAATACAAAGGAGGCAAAATTTTAGTAGGATAAATATGGAGTTTTGTTCCCCAGGCCAACATCTTACATCGCCCATAAACACTATAGGATGGTGTGCATCAAATGTGTGCAGCACAGCGCCAAATGCAGGCGTAGACCGCGAAGCAACGGAGAGCGACGCGGCCCCCGCGTAAAAACTGCCCGCCACACACACGTGATTCGCGCGGCAGCCAACGTGTTAAATAATTAAAAAAACTTACCTGGAGTGTAATCAACAGTGGAAGCATGTTCAAACTTATGATTTAATAAGGTAAAAAGCCTGTTAAATGCAAAGTGAATTTATTAATGAGTTTAATGAGAAGAAGTTACTTACCATTTCTGGAATATTTATTGAGTTTTATTACAATTGTAAGTAGTTCAGCGAATTTTGGTGCCATCGGTACGAGATCAAGCGGAGTGGAGCGGTCATCTGATATTTGTCGGTAAATTGCTGAGTTCGCATATTTGGGGAAGGTTAGTTATACCCGGTGCGACATCAATAAGGATATACACCCGGAGTCAACATTTATAAGAAAATACAGATAAGTCTTAATTAATTTTATTGTATAAGTGTTGATTTTATTATTGTATTTCATAACTATCAAATCTAGGGAAGCCACGAATTTAAAAAAAAATAATAACCCTGAGAATTTAATTTATATGTATGTTTATATGTTTAAATCATTTTATTGGCGTAACCAACATTATTAACAATTTATTTAAGCTAGCCGAGGTTTTATAAATCAAAATTTACTTTTATTTACAGTATATTTAAAATTATAAGAAGCTACATAACATATATTTATGGTCGCTGCCAACGTGGGGCGATTACTTCGATTATTAAAAATTACTATAATATTATTATTATTATTTATATAAAGAAACACTGCAATATATATATTACTGTGTAATAAAAAGTCATGGTATATAACAAACACCAACTAGCCCAAACATAAAACTGTTATCTTGGGAATTAAAAAAATGTCTCTAGTCTCTACTCGTGACTTCATCTCGTTCAAAACGTTGAAAACGTTAAAAAAATATCTCGTGCAAATTCTTTCAAGCTTCACTTTGCTTCAATGGCACCCTAACTAGTTTATCTTTTATCAGCACCAACTTTTACACTGTAGTTAGGCACGCTAACATGCCCCTGGATAGCTACCCATCTAATACAGAGACTGCATTCACCTCCACCTGGTTGGTACAGCTCTACGTGGACTGCCGGCTCTTCACCACACATCGTACTTTACCATTTTTTATTTGCGACGATGAAAAACACACTTCGTTTGATGATGCTGTATTCTTTTTTAAAATTACATTTTTTATGACATTCCAAACAAGAAAACAAAAGTTCAAATTTAAAATGTAGTAATCGTTGACCGGCGGGAAAAGAGGTTATATTGGCCCGGGAACCAAGTCTTACCCCGACGGCGGCGATTTATAGGTGAATAATCAATTATTTAATCGAATTTAGAAGCTTACTTTTACTTGACAACCAATGAAATTACAAAGATTATAACAGATGGGAAAACTGCCAAGCTGCCAAATCCCATTTTTTTTTAATTATTAAGTTACACAACAAATCATAATGAAACTTTAAGATGACACTTTTGCCCAATTAGCATTTAAGGCCCTCCCCATTATAATATCACAGCAATATATACATATACACACAATATAACAAGTATTTGCGTAGATATTAACTGTAATTATTATACGTACTATGTTTTTAAATTGATTTCAAGGTTATGGGGGTTATAATTCTTTTTACCATTTATTGAAAATTATGGATTGTTTAATTTATTTTGCTTGGTAGTTTTTAATTAATACTTAATAATCTGTCTATAGATAAGTGTTTAGCATAGGAACTTTTCGTTACCGAAATGAATTGACATTTTTGTAGAGAATCCCTGTTGGGTTTGGAATTCTATCATTTCTCACATTGTTCTCCAATGTTTCATTTTATGGAGTATCTTATAGATTGTTGTATTCCTTTATCCTTCTCCTGTCTAGCTGTTGTGTTGAGGGAATATTTTGCATATTATATTTGTACATTTACTAAATTTATATTTTAGTAAAATAACTTGATAGCTTTTACATTGCTCTGCTTTTCTTGGAATAAGGTGCACACAAATATCTTTCGAGGGAATTTTTGAAATAACATGAACGTGTATTTAATATAATTTTTGTGAAATGAAGAGACGGTAAGTGCATTGTAAGGGATGAAATATTTAAGAGGGTGGTTCAAATAGAGTTATACTTAATAGGATATTAAAAACAGCAATAACACAAATGTCATGTAGTACTGCATTTTGAGGGTATTCCTGAAGGTGGTTTTAACATAATATCTCTGTTTATACTAACTACCATTGCAATTAGCAGTTTTAGAATAAATAACCACGGCCTATGTTAAACCATAATCAATATTTACGAATATTGGTTATTGTTTACTAGTTTTATGTAACTCTTTACCGCGTTAAATGATATCATACCCATAGCTAAATAAATCTCTAGCCTATCGGAGATTTAGATGGTCTAGATTTAGATTATTTACTGTAGCACTTAAAGCTTTAATGAGAGCTTAAACTGTGCAAATTATCTAATTTAATGTAACTGTTCAAGCTCTCTATCTCTCCTTTATATACTCACGAGGTGCTTACAACAATGATTTTCAAAAAGTTTTAGTAGTTTTAGTTCTTTTTTGAGATAGGATCGATTTTTCAAAAGAGATAGATAAATTCTCTTCTCAGCACTTCCTTTTCAGAGTTTAATTATCTAATTTTATTTAGTGTTGTGTTCTCTATCCGCCTATACACAAAAGAAAGTAATTGTATTATAAGTACTATTTCCCTTCATATTCATTTTTAGTAGAAACGACCTAACAATAGGTAAAGCATAAAAATAATGTGTTAGCAAAAAGTAGCTGCGTGGGTTTGTGTGTATTTTATGAACATTTTTAGACACTTACATGGTTAAATTGCTTGAAATCGGGCTCTAGCACAAACTCAGTATCACAAAGCAAGTGTGTCGGGCATTTTTTAAAACGGCACACTCGAGCTATTCCAGTACTTGATTTGCCGGTTGCACATTTAAGTCGTTAAATTGTTGGTAAAATGTGAACATAGTGCAGCCATACTACAGTAGAAGGCTCCTACAAATTTTTTGTACGTCAATTAATTTCGCGAACTGTTATATCAGATATGTTTTGTAATTTGTTACGTAACTTCGTGTAATTTTTTGTTTTTTCATACTAGAGTGAATGTAAACACCAAGTTCTGCTCTGGGTGCTCTATCTTCACTGGTGTAAGGAAAATTACGATACAGATCTACTTAGTCAAACTAGATTGCCTAAAATTACTTACCGTCTTGAGTGATAATTATTTTATAGCTTTTGGATGTTTGGGACTTCACCAACCAGTCGATAAAACATTTCAGATTATAATTTGCTACAGTACAAGGAGACTTGAAATTTATATTAACAGTGAAGCGCAAGCTTCAATATAAAATAAAGAGTTCCAGTTCAATGTTAAAGAGTCTAGCCTAATTGAATGTTTTGCTATTTTTTTTCTACTAATTATTCATAAGTCATACGGTAGTTGCAATGGTGAGAACTTTATCTGACAAAAAAGAAATGATTTTAACTTGTCCCACAGGAAGACACTGACAGGATACATAACGTGTGCAACTAGTTAATTTAGAACGACTTACTTCATTAATTAATAATTTATGTATTATTTATATTAGGTTTATTCAAACACATTAAAATCAATGGAAAACAAATTAATAATGCAATCAATGGCGTTAAACCAACGTTTATTGATACTTCATATGAATATCTGTGCTTTTAATATTTTTTTATGAGAGAGCAGTAATGCACATTGTAGATTACTTGTAAGAGTTAATATATCACAGTTAAGAATATAAAATCGAAAATAAATTGTAATGCTATTGTGATGCTTCGTAGATCACTGTACTGAGATGGTAATTTTATCTATACAGTAATTTGCAACCTATATCGGAGCCATGAAGGAAGTCACTTTCAATTCCGATAGGTATTCGAGTTTATGCATATTATTTTATATATCGCTGCTGAAGTCGCATACTATGCCTCTAGAGCACATAATCGGTTTACCAAAACTTCATGGTAGTGAGACAGTAATGTAATCATGCCAAGAATACAATTTTGCGAAGATACTTCACCTTGAGGCACATGAGCTGCATTAATTGTAGGCAACGTTGTTGTATACATCTTAATACCGTCCCTCGATAATTAAGTATGCATTTTATTTTATATATCAAGGCTTATATCATATACAGTGTCCCTAGAAAACATAATTCCTTTACCAAATCTTCATAGTAGTGAAAAAGTAATCCAAATATTTAAGAAAATAATTTTGCGAAGATACCTACTTCACCTTGAGAAACAGAAACAGCATTAATTGTAGGCTGCGTTGTTACATCTATTATACATCTTAATACCGTCCCTCAATAATTAATTATGCATTTTATTTTATATATCAAGGTTAATGTCGCTTACAGTGCCCCTAGAAAACCTAATTTGTTTACCAAATCTTCATAGTAGTGAGAAAGTAACCGAAATATGTTAAGAAAATAATTTTTCGAAGATTCTTCACCTTGAGAAACAGGAACAGCATTAATTGTAGGCTGCGTTCTTACATCTACTATCCATCTTAATACCGTCCCTCAATAATTAATTAGGCATTTTATTTTATATATCACGACTAATATCAGATAATAGAATTTGGTAAACTTCCAATTGGAAAGCAAGATCGAGAAACTATGTAATGTATATAAAATTACACGTACAGACATATGCATTGTCGGCAAAGCAAGAACGGAGCTTCAAAAACATAAAGAGAGCGAGAGAGCTAGAGAAAGAGTAGAAAAAAATAAAAGCGAGACGGATAGAGAGAGAGATAGAGAGAGAAAGAAAGAAAGACAGAGAGAGAGAGAGAGAAAGAAAGAAAGACAGAGAGAGAGAGAAGAAATAAGAGAGTACGACTTCGGAAATAGTTGAACGAGGGAGATAGAAACGTAAAAATTGTATACTCAGTGACATGGAAATCGCAACACCAAGAAGGGGTAGGAATTTTTTGACCAAACTTGGCAATAACGTTTAACTACTAGAAGGTAGCAGTTGATTAAAAATTTTAAAGAAAAAGAACAAAATATAAACATAATTTTTATTAATAATCGGTTGGTCCCCCCCCCCTATTGGTTACACGCTCCCCCACTCTTCGTGGCATCGATTCTAGCAAACGGTCGATTTCCTCTTGAGGTATGGTGTCCCAAGCAACCTGTAATTCGTGCTGTAGAGCTTGCAGCGTCTGCGGAGGATGCTGCAACTTCCTCAGTCTTCCCCCATAATGTCCCAAACATGCTCGATGGACGAAAGATCGGGAGATCGGGGTGGCCATGGCAAGAGATTGACATTCTCCTCTGCAAATCGGTTCATAGAACGTCTTACAATATGGGGACGGGCATTATCCTGCTGGAAAAGTGGGTCTACCAACAGCTGAAGAAATGGAAGAATATGGGGTTCTACCACCTCATCCACATATAGCTGGGCGTTCATATTGCCTCGGATGAATAACAAACGGACCACTCCCACAAGTTATAGCGCCCATATCATAATCTCCACAGTTTCGTGCACATGCCTCGCAACAGAAAATTCAACATTGCGACTTCCCCACGTGTTCGTTTGACCTTCACACAGCCATCATGTATCCCCAAACAGAATCGGGATTCATCACTGAACACCACCTTATGCCACTCTAGGTTCCAGTGCCTACACCACTTCAAACGTTGCTGTCGGTATTGAGCAAGCCGAAAGCTCTGATTCTGCGGTAAACAGTTCAAAAGGTTACAGGACGACCTTCATTAGCTAATTACTGATCGGCAATTGATCTGGTACTGGAGAATCGGTTTCTTGTTGCCATAAGTCGAAGATGGCGGTCCTGCACCTCGTTTGTTCTTCTTTGCCCCCCGGTTCCTCTACTGCGGCGTTCCTGATCCTCCCTAGTCCAAGCCTGACAGCAGCGCATGATGGTGGATTGGTTCCGGTTAAGGCGATTTGCAATTTCTCTGAACGATAAACCACCTTCGCGCAAACCAACAATACGACCTCTGTCGAATTAGCTTAATTGGAGGCAATTTCTAAGTTGGCGCACTGTAGGCATGATCATACCCTCAAAACAAACGGTCAACAGCTAAAACAATAAAAAACTGAACAAAATCTCGCAAAACATACACCTGATAAAAGTTAGAAAAAATTGAAAAGCTGTTAGATAAGCCATTATCACTTGATCCATATGAATGAAATTTTAATCAATTAGTAGTTAAACGTTTTATATAAACTTCCTTTCATATGAAATGCACCACCATTTAAAAATAAAGCTACGGATTTGAAACTTTGGTAAAATAATGTTTCATTATTGCGTTTTCATAAAAAAAAATTAAAAACTATAAGAAAACAATATCAACAACGGAAACAAAATTAATAATGTGTAACATCGCCATGAACAGCAATGCAAGCATTTACTCGTCGTGGCATGCTTTCTATCAAGTGGTCTGTGTTCTCCTGGGGTATCTCGTTCCATATAACCTCAAGTTGATGTATCAGATCGTCTAAGTTGTTAGGAGATTTTGGCAATAGTCTTACTCGCCGGTCCACCATGTCCTAAAGATGTTCGATCGGCGATAAGTCCGGTGATCGTGCAGGCCACCGCAACATGTGCAATTGTGCTTGTTGGAGGAACGTTCTGGTAATATTTCCAGGTGTGGACGTGCGGTATCCTGTTGAAAATACCGTTTGGCAACGTCTGCATGAATGGTACTAACGCCGGTTCCAGGACATTATGAATATAGCGATGAGCATTTAAAGTGTCTGGGACGAACACATAACAAACCATAACTGCAGGTGTTAAAGATTTCTCATCGATATCGACATACCTTCCTACGGCCGTCATTTGCCCACAAACAAAATATTGATTCGTCTCTGAAGACAATGTCGTTCTATTACTGCTTCCAATGCTGCCGCTCTTGATACCAAGCAAGCTTAACAGCCTTTTGGTGTGCAGTTAAAGGGAGCCGTTGGAATAGACGGTAGGATCGCAGTCCAAAATAAGCGATTCTTCTGTAAATTGTTGCCATTGACACGCGGCGGTTAAGAGCTCTCATCCAGTCTACAGCAACAGACCTTGTTGTTTGAAAACGGTCTTGTGTAGCCATTCTTCGAAGAAGTCGATCTTCACGAACATTGCTGCTACGTGGAGATCTACGAGCTGGACGATGTCGCTGAATGCTTTCATCTGACCAAGCAGACCATATTCATGCAACTGTAGTGTGGTCCCGATTTACCCTTCTACCAATTTCACGAAAACAAAGTCCAGCTTCTTTCATGCCGATAATTCGACCTTCCTCAAAATCGGAAATATGGTTAAAATTTCTACGTTGTCTTACTGGAGGCATTTTAAAACATTAATTCTGTCACAAACTGTAACAAAATCTCGAAACAACTAATTAATGTCTACTAGATCTTGTTTTATTTCTAAGCAACAAGTTGATGAGAGACAGTAGACGAATACCACAACCACTTGATTTTTTTAATGGAAATAGGGATCATTTACTACGCAATAATAAAGCATTATTTTAACAAATTTTTAAACACATAGCTTTATTTTCAATGGGTTATGATTTTCATATGAAACTGAGCACATATGGGTTAATCATGTACATACAATATACCTGCTATCTTCTTCTTAGAGTGCTTTATCTCTTACGAGACGTAGCGATCTTCTCTCCTAAGGCTGTGTTGTGCGTTTAGAGTGCCACAGACACACAGGAGCTACAGCTTAACGTGGGCTCCGAACCACGGGAAGTGTAAATACTTCTACTCCAGAGAAGATTTACTAGGCAGAACACCTCGTTGGCCTGCCATTGTTTTTTAACGGAGAACGACCGTTAAAAATCAGATGTTTCGATACTGGTAGTTGAATCTAGGGCCTTCTTTAGCGTAGAAGTCTAACGCGCTAACCTCTAGCCCACAGCCGCCTGTGTAATATACTCTAAATAAAATAATACATTACAATACAATCATACAGCAAGTTGCCGCCTTCCCACTCCTAACCTCCATGCCTTTCGACTGTAAACCAAATTTTCCTCTAAATTTTTTCCCTAATAGCGTTTCTCTCCCTTGTTTCACTATTTCCGAGTTCGTACTCGTACATATATAAAAGAAGACTGTGACAGAGATAAAAAGACAGAGATAAAGAGAAAGAGAGAGAAATAACAGAAGAGAAAGAAAGAATCAGAGTCACTGTTGTCTTATTACGCGTCAGAATCTAAAAAAAATTTCAATAAGCCGTATACAAAAAATCTATATTATGTATTCAAAATTTTTCTTAAAGGTTTAATAAAGTTACTCTATAGTGTTATAATCAGAGAACTCTCTATTATATCAGTAAGCTAAATTATTTTTCTATAGATAACAACAAAAATATTTACTAAAGCTTTTGCCATTTTAATTTAATAGTTTAGTAAATTATTTCCTAATACTAAATATTATTTCATATTAAATCTTCAAAACTAAAGGTTTCTAGTATCTGGATATGAATACTGTTTATAGTTATTTATTACAAAAATCAGGATTAGGTATAAGTAGTCATAGTTTGTTTAATTAACCAATATAGAAACAATTACATAAAATATAAATCTATAGAAGTCGGTTCCCAAATTTAGAAGAAATTCTCGAATTAACGCTACCGGAATCGTAAATGCAAACTGCTTTCTTTGAACAGCAGAAGTATTTATACTGCTGTCCATCCAATGCAGCGTACTTAATTTAAATTAAGCATTAAAAGTTTGCCAAATAATAAAAAGGTCGTGCATTGTCTTTCTTTACAATATCCTTTATTAAATCCTGTTAAAAGCGTCTGTTGAGCAATAGATTTCGACACCAATAAAAGTCCATGCGGTGTCAGGTAGATATAGTTACCTAATTAACCTGTGGAGCAATTTGAACGCTTTTTCTAATATAAATCTAGCTGCGCTGCGTGGCGCCGTTTGGCGGTCGACCACCTGTGGAGAACTACTGTTTAAATACAGGTTTTTATTTGGCCCAACTTTGATTTGTAAAAGAAATGCCGCAGTGTAATAATTAATTAGGTAAAGTGTTGAAATTTATTGAGAATAAAAGCATGCACTTAAAGTTCGATATTTTAATTAAATGGAAATTTTTTCAGGAAGTGAATTCGACGTTTGTCGAAACAAAGGGCACCCTTTCACATGCCGATTTATTTCCGTGATTTCGATTACTACTTGTTATAATTAGTCGTTTAAAGTAAAAAAGAAGGAAAAAGAGAATTATGGTTTTTGTCAGAAAATACAATAAAAACTGTCGTTGAAAACGATTACAGTAGTAAAATCGAATTGAAACCGACTGAATGACTCTCAATATTACGAGGCACTTAAAGTATTCAGATGTTGAAGTGGTTTAAATTCGACAATGGAACAATTGATGCAACGAAGCGTGTGTGACATGTGAAGTTGCAACGTTAAAAATCTCTAGCTTAGGGTTGTAAAGTACAGAAGTAAGGCTTATTTATTGGTAACCATAAATACTTATTGTACGATAGATGGGATATCTAATGACATAATTGGAATACTCAATAAATATTCTAACACTAAAATATATTATAATATGAATTATACCTCCTAGATCGCAATAATTAGAAATTAATATTAATATTAATATTAATTATAAGGAGTTCGAAATGTTTAATATGTAAAACTATTGTTAGAGTACATTAAATTTAATTGCATTTATGTTTTATTTTCTCTACCAGCTGTAAGCTAGAGTAGAAGTAAAGATCTATATTTGCATTGTTTACTGTAGAGTATTTCCAGCTTACAACGATCGCTCGTCTCGGATACAACGACCAATAATCTTATATTTATAATATTGCTAGCGTGATTGACTAAGAATATTTATCGCCAAGCAAGCTTTACCTAAAAACATCTGTTAAAAATTGGCAGTTTAATAAGGGACAAGTATTTAGAATATTTCTAGTATGGCTATCTTCATTTGTGGTGGCAAGTGTGCGTCTCGTTATACAGGGTGTTTGTAAATGACTGAGGATTGTAATGTAGGCAACTTCTTATACTCATCCCCACTCACTACACCCTAGATCAGAACTAGAGTCACCAGTGGCGTACACAGATAAATTGCAAACACTACTCAAATAATTATCAATATGAAAATAAAAAATAAAAAGGCCCATTTACCCATCTTATAAACAAGAAAAGAATATAAAGTACAATAATTATTATTTGTAAAACATTTTGTTCAACAAAAGTTAAGAAAAGTTTGCTAATTTAATTTACAACAATTAATATAACTTAAGAGCTAAACAATTTATTAGAGTCTTATAATAAATGTTGGAATTGGTGACCATTATTTTCAAGACATAGATTCACTCTTCGCTTCATATTAACAAAAACATTTCGTAGCTCGTTTGGTGTAATGTTTTCGATTTCAATTCTAATTGCTTCTTCTAATTCATCTAAATCAGCTAATCTGTTTCAGAAAACCTTATCTTTTAAGCTACCAAATAAATAAAAATCTAGTGGTGTCAGATCAGGGGAACGTGTTGGCCATCTTCCTTGACTTATCAGGCGATCACCATAAAATTCTTCCAAATATTACAAAGTGATTCTTGCTGTATGTGCTGTGGCTCCATCTTGCTGGAAATAATCCAGTTGCAGCTCATCGTCGTGAAGTAAATTCGGAAAAAGTTCTAAAATAAGTCTTCGATAGTTCTCAGCATTGACTGTCTCATGGAAAAATATTGGTCCTATTATTCGTTGTCTTGACATGGCCACCCACACACCAGTTTTAATAGGATGCAAGTCAGTTTCTACAAAAGTATGTGTATTTTCTGTAGCCCATGTTTGATAATTCTAGCTATTTACATAGCCAGACAAATGAAACCATACTTCGTCGGTATAGATCTATACCGACGAAGCAGTAGTACAGGGTGTGAATCTGACTTTCGAAAGCAAATTCACACCCTGTACTACTGTGCTCGTGATAATGTTTAGATTTATAATATCTTGTAGAGTCTAAATATTTGCTTCTAGAAAATATTTACCACTTAATTTTGAAGATTCAAGACATAAAAACAAAGAAACTAACTCTCGATGAGTCTATTACTTTGAAAGATTTTACTATAAAATAATATTCCTAACAGAAAACATGGTATTGGAAGTTCTAATACTGTAACTAATATTATATTTTATTTTTCCAAATATTACTTCTAACGTATATGACAATCAAATGATTGCTGCTGGACAGCGTAAATATCATGTAATTTCTACCTTTCTTAAATTTCATCAAATTCAGTTTCCTAATTTTTTCTCAATATAGTTAATACATAAAGTTACTTTTAGCATGCTAAATTAATATTACGCCCGTTCCTTAGTTATGGTGAATATAACTTACTGTGACTCTAAAATTTCTAGCAAATATTTAATTTAAGTAAAAACCAGGAACGTCGCAACGAGCAGTCAAGTTAGTATCACAACCAAACGTATATTTCTATATGAATACATCCAGACTAAAGGCGGCTTAATTTTCCGATAACACATACCGACGCCAATTGGACTATATTTTTAATACTGACTCAAATGTAACCTACTTTTTTTTTGACAAAACCGTAATATTTCAAATTTAGAATTTTTAGCAAAGTTACGGAACAACGCCCTCGTGAACTCAGAACCGACTTCATTTGAGCGGGTCGCTGACTAAACGAATTTTTTTTAAGGCGTCCCCCATACGTATTGAGATATACATACGAGGGTGGTTGAGTATTTATTGTCTCTGATATAGAAGCAAATAACTTAGATATTTGAAATGACTTTGATTCTCAATATAATCAAGAAGGTTAACACACTTAGTATAATGATGATGCAGAGCTTGAATGATAATAGAAAAATGTTTTATCCTGCACTGTGAACCACTCATTCACAACAGCCATCATCTCTGCATGGTCCGAAAAATGAGTTCCTGGAAAATCAATGGGGGCCCGATCTGGCAAATGTGGGGGTTTTCTAAAACTTCAAATTCAGCTTTGTGGATAGCAGCCATAGAAACACACATGAGTTTTGCGTAAGTCTCCCGTTATTATGTGACCACGTGGCAAATAATCAACAAGAAGAACTCCCCCAGAATCACATTGCTGCCATTATCTTTTCGGCCGATGAAGCCACAAGAAACTTTCGTGGGGGCGGGGAACCACGATGCCGCCATTCCATACTCTGCCATTTTGACGTCGTAAGGTGATGAACCCAGGTTTCGTCTACTGCTACAAATCTTTCCAAAACTCCATCCAAATCCGTGTCCATTAATCTTAAACTGCTTGCAACAGTGAGAATCCTGGCCTGCTTCTGATCAGGTGACAACATTTTCAGAATCCATCGTGCTCAGACTTTTTTCAGACCCGCTTCCTCCTGCAACATTCTTTTAACGCTTCTAGGGGAAAAGCCACAAGTCTCAGAAATATATTTGACCGTAATTCTCCGATCACTCAGTATCATATCATGGACCAAATGAATATTTTCTTGAGTGACAACCGTTTCTGGTGGTCAAGCACCTGGTGCGTGTAGACACGGCTTCCATGCTAATTTGAAATCCCGTCACCAATTCTTAATTAGTTGATATGCCGAGGTAGAATCAACCAACACTCCGACCATGTCATTATAAATTTCCTGTGGTTATAAACCCTTCTTAAGAACGTATTTTATCACAGCCCTTGTTTGGAATGTTTCCATTTCAACATAATCACCAGAACCACAGTAATATTAAATGTATAACTTTTATAAACAAGAAGATAGGCAACTTGGTATATATTAATATCAATAACTGACGTTTCTTGGAAACAAAAATATTCGTTTGTCAGCCAATGCCTTCTATGTTAGGGACAACAATTGCTGAATCATCTTCGTACATCACAACTTCGTACACATACAGAATAACCGCCAAGCCCAACGAAACTTTGAGGGTAAGTTCCTGAACGAAAAGGGCACGTGTGTATTTTACTTTTTTTTTAATTTGGGGCCGTGTTATTCTGAAATGGATTTTGAGAATAACTGAAAAAACTATTGATGAAATATACTGTGTAAACCAAACAAAAATTACTTTGTACCAAAACTATAATTTACAACAGTCGCCATGAGGGCTCCGATAATAGTGCAATTTTTTTAATAATAAAGCTTATATAAACATGCATACAAAATAACTTCGTTATAAATTTATAGCACTTTTTGTGTTTCAATAGGTGTTTGTTGCTAGTGTCATTGACGTAAAACTTAGTTACTATATTTATTCATGTTCACCTTCAGAAACCAATTAATATACGCGAAGTCATAAAAACTAAAACAGTGATTAATTTGATATTTGTTACGATATACGTTCCCCGAGCTTCTGTTATTGTGTCAATTAAGTTTTCCGATTTGTTTCTTTCTAAAATTTCTTTATGTAGTCCTCTACTAAATTTAAGTTGCCCTACTTACTATACAGGCTGTCCCATAACTCGCATTAAAACGTCCCGTAATGCTGTTCGGCAGTGGAAACTAAACATAAAACAGCAAAAGATTCTTTTTCGAGTGCTATTTTGTTTCACACGAAGTACGAAAAGAAGTGGAAACTTGGCAGTTGTTTAATATGCATGTTGTATGTTCTACAGAAAATAGTTTACAGCTACAATTGAAAACACCGCTGAATAAAGTAGTTATCAATCCTTTTCAGTACCTAAACACAAATTACTTATGACCAAAAAGAATAAAAATGACGGACAGAAACAAATCAGAATTTAAAATTTTCTATAATTAATGGAACCGTTCAAAATGACCACCACCAATACTATGACATTTTGCACATTTCACTGCAATGGAGCTTGTAGTCTTTGCAGCGTATGATACTTTAAAGTTGCAACTCCCTGGTTGATACGATTTGTGAAATCGTCCACATTGTTTACTAATGTGATATATACCATATCCTTCCATAATTAATAATCTAAGGGCGTTAGGTCAGGTGACTTTGGAGGCCAAGATACAGCATCCCCACGACCAACCCACCGATCTGGAAAATGGTTCTGAAACCAATCTCAAACCATGATTCCATGATGGGGTGGAGCATTATCTCGATGGTACCACATCTTTGACCTAATTAACAGTGAACATTCTCCAATAGTATTTAAAAATATAGATTTAGAAAATGTAGGAAATTTTCAGCATTAAAACGATTTGACAGAATAAAAGGATCAATTAAATAAATATTTACCATACCTGTTCAAACATTAACACTGTATCGATACTGATGACTTCGAGTATGAGTTGCATGAGGATTCCCATCTGCCCCCCATGATTATTTTTCAGTATTGTAAACCCCATTCTGCGTAAATGTCGCGTCAGCTGTCTACAAAATATTGCCAATAAAATTCCGATTTTCCTGATGTTGATTTAGTAGCCTTTCACAGTACCTAACTCGTGCATTATAATCCTGTGGTAATAAGTGCTACACTTCAGTTTTGGAAGGATATAGGCTGTTGTGTAATATTCTGTGTACTGTGGACTTTGGTATGCCTAAAATCCGAGAAATACCACGTGCGTTGCTCGCAAGCTCTCATTCAATTAGTTCTAACAGATTTTCGTCAATATTCTGATATTTTACCATAGATAGACGACCACCTCTTTTTAGACCAACACTTCCTCTTCCTCGTAGTCGTTGGTCAGTTCGTTTAATAACTGTGTGATTTAGATAAGGTTCAGCATATAGCTGTGTCGCTGCATTACAATAACCACCAACCTTTCCAAGAATCCAAAGTATGTCAATGCACTCAGCAAATGTGTATTCCATTATTGCAAGTGAAACAGAATTTACATAACAGAATAGAAACATTTGCTTGACAACTGTAACTGTAAAACAGCACTGTCTAATTCAGTCAAAATTACTATCAGCCTTGCTTAGATTGGCCTTGATACCATATCTAGATCTCTTGTTTTCAACTAAATCTTAGGATCAATATCTTTAATTTGTACTTGTTCAGAAATCATTTTTATTATTACTATCTTATGTTTATTGATGAAAAACGACTTCCTTCGATAATATCTATTAGTTTATCTTTGTTACTAAAGATACGCGGCATTTTCAAACCGCAAGAAGCTCGTATGAAAAAACTGTATTGCAAAAAATAAATATTTTAAATGTTTTGTGTTCAGTATGCACTGCTGAACCAAGATACGAGGCGTTTTATCTTAATTTATGGAAAACACTGTATATAATATGCATGTACGATTTTAGGCAATTCATTTTACATTTCATACTTTACCATAATAATAATTTGAAATGTTTGTATATTAAGAATATCACTACGTCTCGTAAGAGATAACTCACCTTAGAAGTATATTATGAATTGCAGACATCTTAGTTTGGTTTACTGTAACATTTTTTTTTAATTGTGCAGTAGTTTATTGTTAATTGCCATATGAATTAAAGTGTATAACAATGACGAAATAGTAAAGATGCATCTAATTTACGATGACTATGATTCCTGTTATATAAAAGTTGGAAATTATAATTAAGGTGTGCTACGACTTGTAAAATGGGTTGCATAAAATCATTTGAGAAGACCCTTTATCTTATGGGACTAACCCTGGATGTTTGTTTAGTTCAGAAATAAAATTTATAATCTATAATATTTAAAATATGCGGTGGTTGGCGAATTTTGAATATTTGGTCACATTTCCAAAATATCTAACACTCTATTCGCCTTGGGTGCAGAGTTCCATGTTTTTTCTACAAAAATCCTTTCTACAATTATACCTTTGCGTGTGACTTTTACATTAGACGGAAAATCATTCTTGATTCCCGCAGCAGCGAACATTCACTTCAATCTTCCTCCACACTAGCTGAATATTCGTATTTTGAGGAATGGTGGAAGTAAGGTGCTGTGTATAATACACAGCACCTTACTTCAAGTAGGCATTTGAAGGTTGATAGTTACCACTCTATTATGCAACATATTTGTTATTAAGTAACTTACTGAAATGTGAACTTCATTACATAGGTAGCACTATTGTAATATTATTTAACTGCTTCTTGTTCTCTCCTTCTTAGCTTGTTTCACCCAGATTAACGTTTCATCATTTCCACCAAATAACGGTAATCTGTTTTGCACTTTTTTGGAAGAAAACAGCAATCTAAGCTACGGAAAAGCATTTGACTACAAAACTTGCGTCAGACATAATATAGGTTTATATATTGTTTCTCCCCTTCCTGTTTCTTTATTACATTTAAAGTTTTTTTTAAGAAAATAAATTTTAATTATATTTTATTTAATGTATTTCTTGTTCAACTCTGATGCATTGCCAAGCAAATTGCATACAATCTTGTATACTAATATAAATAACAATAAACGCAAAATAGATGTATTTCTAAGTTCTAAATCCTATCCATGAACCTTGAAGGACTAACTGTTTACAGGAATGTTGAAACCTTGATTTTATCATTTCCACGTATTTTGATTCAGATTCATCATGAAGAATACTAAAAATTCAGCAAGCAATATCAGAAACGAGTTCGTTAAGAACTTTGCGATACCGAAAGAAGCAAAAAGTTTATCATTTTTCCTTTTTAACCAGCTGCGAATATTATTCCACGAGGATACATTGTTAAGTTGCATTGTATTCTTTTCCCTCGTTATTTGTAAATTCCGTGATTGTCTTGAAAGGTGAAGGCTGAGACGCACACGGCCTTTATATCTTGTCATAGCATCTGACTTCAGGAAGGGAGAGTCCTGGTTATTTAGTTGTCTGCAGGTTACCGGAAGTGCCGGTCACTGGCCAAGGGACAGCGTGAGACACATACGTACCACATAAATCAAAACCCACGCTTCGATTGTTATTATTATAATCGTCGTTACGGTTATAATTACACCCTATTTTACGAGTGCGTGTGACATACGGTATGTTTGGCTAAGATGACCACTCTTCCATAAATCTGCTCCTAACCGAAATGACAATCGGAAAGGCGGATGGACAGTACTACATAAAATACCCCTTTAGTGCTTCTATCAGATGATTTTCTTCAGGAAACAACATAACTTGTGTTTGGATTCTTATCGATAGAAAACAATAGATAAAGCTTTATAACATATGATTCAATGGTAGTTACTAGTTACATGTGCACTCAAGCAAGAAACTTTCACATGTCTCATACTAAATTTCTAAATATATTGTACAAGATTAACGACTCATGTTAAAAAGTAGGTATGTATTATATAATCTGCAAGCTCTCACTTCATACTAACTAAACATATAGTATATTTCTGAAAAATGTGGCTTTTCTTCATATGCTTTTTTTAAAATCGTTTTCTCTATTCCTGTGTAGGAGAAATACAGTGCTACAGGCGTAAAGGACCTACAGCTTAAATGGGAGAAGATCTATTAAGCCGAATAACTTAATGGTTTGTGTGCCTTGTGAGTGAGAATGGCCGTTCAAAATGTACCGGTGCATGGATTTGAAACTAAGTCCTCTAACGTAGAATCCTAACAGGCTGACCACGACCTAACGGTGACCATAACTACTTAAAAGAAAATGAAAGTTGTAATAAAATCCATGTAAGTGCTTCCTAGTAAATTGTAACATGTATTTGCTCCGAAGAAGCTTTTGTCTTATCTTCTGGGCAATCCAACAATTTTGTAACTTGCATTTTTAGAGTCGTTCGCCCTCACAAGGCAATAGCAAACCAGTATTCTGTCTAGTAAATGTTTCCTATAGTAGAAGCGTACATTTCTCGTGGTTTGGAGCTCATGTTAAACTGTAGGCCCTCTACGTCCGGTGATAAATGGGAATAGGAGAGAAGCCCGCTAGGACTAGGAAATAAACCACTCGAAAAGAGAAGGTCTGAAGGTATCTAGCTATCACTACATTTGAGTTTTTGTACCTAATCTAAAAAGCCAGTATTAATCTGAATAAAGAATTGTATAAAACGATAGCCAAATAAATTTAAGAAGATATATCCAATACATCATAAATAGAAATTTTTGATGAATTAAATGCTGTAATTTATTTAGATATGGCACAAAAACTCCAACCTAATCATAGTTAGACAGCGTAAGGCAATTCATACAGTATTAATTATTAAATATCCTAATAAAACTTATAAAGATATCTGTATTATGCTTTGCTAAATATAGTGATATAGCTGATAGTGTTAAAAAAATATAGACAGACACGCGTTCATATGTAAATCCAATACCTCATGCGTTTTCATACCTCACATTAAATATTTGTTACTATCTTTATTTTTATAAATTTTAAATACATGTATATTCCCATATTGAATTGTTAATGTATAAAATCCGCTGTCTAGTAATAAAACTGTATTAAATTGTCACTTGCTACAAAAAATTTAAGCAAATAGGAATTAAAGTGTTGAATATGTTCGGATTACATGAACAAGTTCTAAGCCCCATAAATATACGGTTGGTGTTTCAGAAACACTCTGTATAACCGCATATTGTTAGAGATACCCACCGTCGAATATTTTGTTCTAATTATTGGTTTTAACTTAACTTATTTGAAGAAAACGCATTAACTTCTACTTCACCTCAATTACTGGAATTCTTACCTGGAAGTCTCCACCCAAAGCACCTTGAGAGACGCGAAGTTACAGTTTTATAAAAAACATACCAATGTTTCTAAGTCATACAGTCAGTTTGGAAAAAAATGCTTCTTTCAAGCGCATAAATTTCATGAATCTGTTGCTCATAACATAATTGGTGCTTTCTAAAACTTGCATCAAGTTGGATTATTCTGAACTATTCTCGAAACTATTGTTAAGTTGAACATTTAACGAAACGTATTTTTAGTTAAAAGTATGTCAATGAATTGGCTTTAATTTATATTTTATTGTAGTATATTAGAGTGTGGGGGACACAGCACGGGCTTGGCGCAATCTTCCTCGCTCCGCTGCACTTGCGATTGTTCCACCGACCGGAAGCGCACTCTTTCAACTGTCACAGCTACGAGCTTCGTTTGCCTCCAGCACTGTTCGTCCTCTTCTGTAAATGTCTAACACGAGAAATGTACATTAATGAAAAAAAAATCAGAATCCGTGCAAAACAACTATCATTTAAAAATCGTCTGGAACTACTGACTCGCCAATTATAGAACACCTTGTAGATGTATTCAGACAGGTAAAATTGTAAATCAAAATTAACTTATGGAATTCTAATATTAAAAAATAAACAAAGATTACTTCTTTGTGGTGCTTATCACAGAAATATCTATTTAAATAATCAAATTGGCAGTTTAATCGGAACTGCTTTTGTCAGTTCTTTTTAGTATGAATAAAATCTATAGGTAGACTTTATATAACACAACAAATGATATACATTACGATTATTATTAGTACTACCATTGTTTCATTACGTTTTCAAAATGTTCTTTGTTATACAGTACGATCAAATAAGAACGTGGAAACTTCAGACGGCAGTATACGCTAATTGTTTTAATCAAAGACATACGGGTTTAGTTACGCAGGTAATCGCGAGCAAAACTAATTTTTGATCGCACCGTGTAACGGATTTTGCAATGTAAAAATACATTGAGCGTTCATTTAAAATAAGCAAATTATGTTTATTTCAAATTGTGCCTAAAATTTTGTTTTTTATAGCAACAATTAAAGAAGATACAATAAGAGCCAGATATGAGATGATTATATATAGTAGACTTTCCTAATGTTGTTTGAAGTGGAATTCCTCGGATCGTTGGTCCAAGAGTCACATTTAATGACTATAAGGTGCAACATTCAACATGCTCTATATTACCCCGAATATGTGTATTCAAGTTAACGATTACGGTCTGACTCAACATAGGAAATAGTAAATATAATAGATACTTTTTTTTTATTTCCCCAACTTATCTTACAATCTGTCCTCATTGGACAATAAGTAATTTGAATAAATTAAATAATAATAATAAATAAAAAGTTGACTCGTAGGAAATGCTTCCAGTGAAGCTACCCTTTACAATACATCTCTTGGAGATATGTTTCGGTTCTGTATATTGCGTTTAATCTAGATATGTACCCATAATTTAGTCCTAATCAAATCTGTCCATTAGGGCTTGAAACGTTTTAATCGTGGCACTTCACCTGTTTGCTCAAACAAATTTCTCGCAAATATGTTAGGATGATGTTGAGTTCTAGCACTATAACGTTCACTATGCCGTTTAATTTCGTCTTTGATCGATGGCATTTGCAAATCGTTTGCAGTTTGAATGTTAGGAACATACCATGGGGCGTTAACTATTTGTCTTAGCACTTTGTTCTGAAAACGCTGTATGATTTCCAGATTTGAATGACTAGCTGTTCCTCATATTTGGTCCACACGGGCTTGATGATATTCTTGTATAGCAGGAGTTTATTTTCCAGTGTTAGCTGAGATGATCTTCCAATAAGTCAATACATTTGTCGTAATTTTAAGCCGAGTTGTTTCCTTTTGGTAAAAATGTGCTTCCTCCAGGTTAGGCGTCTATCCATATGTATGCCAAGGTATTTGGTGTCATCTGCTTGAATAAGTTATTGACCGTTAAGCATCACTGGCGGGCAGGTGTCTCTGTATAGTGTAAATGTTATATATACTGACTTTGTTGCGTTTGCTTTGATTTTCCACTTGTCCAGCCAAGATTCTAGTACATTTAAATTTTCCTGTAGATACTGTGATGCTATTGCTGGTTTGGCATGTGTGGCAAGTATCGCAGTATTATCTGCATAGGTGGCAACTATAGTTCTGTTAGATTTGGGGAGATCAGCAGTGTATAATGTATAGAGGATAGGTCCTATATGCTTCCCTGTGGAACTCCGGATTTAGTCTGAAATAGTTCCGTATATTCTTCCTGGTATTTTACCAAGTAGTGTCTTCCTGAAAGGTAAGACTTAAGGATTATAGCAAAATTGCATGGTAAATGTTGATTGAACTTGTATATTAAACCGTCATGACAGACCTTGTCAAAGACCTGGCTGATATCTAAAAATGCTGCTGAACAATACATCTTGTCATTAAAGGGTTTATTAATTATGCTGACTAGCCGGTGTATCTGTTCTGTAGTGCCATGCTGACTTCTGAAACTGAATTGGTGATCCTGTATGAGTTCTTTATCCTCTATGATTGGTTTTAGTCGTTTTAGAAGGATTTTTTCGAAAACTTTTGATAAAATAGGCAGCAAACTTATTGGTCGATATGATGATGTTTCGTGCGAATTCTTTGCGGGTTTTAGTAGCATAATAATTTGGGCTACTTTCCATTGACTAGGGAAATAGCCAATTCTCAAAACCGCATTGAATATTTGCTGTATAGGTTTATATCCTATTTCTGAGAGTTCTTGCAAGATTTTCTTAGTGACTAAATCGAACCCTAGTATTTTTTTTTGATTTATTTGTCGCAAGATTGTATCTTTGACTTCTGCGAGGCTGATATTTTTTATTGGTGAATCCATTTGATATGGTACTGTAAGAAATTTCCTGATGTTTTCGTCATGTTCTAGATTGGTCATGTCGTGTGGTTCAAACACTTTTGCAAGATGTTCCGCGAATACTATCGCCTTCTCTTTATCGCTTTTAGCTCATTTATTGTTTTGATCCTTAATTGGAACAGGCAATCTTTAGTTTTCTTGTGGTTTTCCACAAGGAATATTCTGTTACTTCCGAGGGAGATAAGTTGCTCAAGTATTTTTGGATGGATTGATTTTTTATTTGCGCTAATAATTGGCTTTATTAAATATTTTTCTGTCATTTTCTCTTCTTGTAGTTTGCCATATTTTATGAAGCTTTCTTTTTTCTTGTATTTTTTGTTTAACTGTTATAGGGCATTTTTGTTTAAGATGACACCGATTTGAATCTGGTGTTGCTTCCCATGCTGCATTTTGTATTGTTTTAGTAAGTTCGGTAGCTGCAATGTTAATGTCTTCAGGGGTTTTCAGTGGTACCTCAGTTCAATTTTGTCATCTAGTAATGTTCTAAATCTAAACAGTTCCCAATCCGTTTTAATACTACACAATGTTGGTCGCTGTTGTTTTTCCAGTATGCTTGAGTTGAACGCGATTACAAAATGTGGAACGCTTCTCGATTTTGCGTGTCATCCTTGCGCAGGGGCCATGCTAATCTTCTCTATATCGTCCCAATTTTAATATATGAACCGCCGAAGCGAGTACATAATAGATACTTGTAAATTAATTGATTGTTCCCCACAACATGTTCTTCCAGTTTCGTGATACTTAATAATTCAGTATATTGGCGTAATTACTATATATGGTGGTAGGTTTTGAGACCACCATAAGTCTCAAAATCTTGACACTTATGGTGGTCTCAAAAAACAAAAACTTGGTTGTTATGTTTAAAAATTGTATTAATATTTACAATCAGTGGTGAGTAAGTTATGATCTTTTATGAAGGGTAAAGCTTCCAATTTACATAATTAGCTTCTTTGACTGGAAACATGTTGGGTAAATCAGTATTTGTCATGGGATGCAAAACAAATACTACTAAAACATCCGGTTTAATGAGTTTTAAAGACTTCAGTATATTGCCGTAATTACAATATATAGTGGTGGGTTTCGAGACTTATGGTGGTCTTAAAACATAGACTTGGTAGCTATGTTTAAAGTTGTATTAATATTTAAAGACAATCAGTGTTGAGTATGTTCCAATTTTTTATGATCTGTAAAACTTTCCGTTTGCATGATGAGCTTCTTCGGATGGATTCATTTTGGGACATCAGTATTTGTCATGGGATGCAGAATAAATACCACTAATAAATGATTAAATGAGTTTAAAGTTTTCAGCATATTGCCGCAATTACGGTATATGTTGATGGGTTCGAGACTTATGGTGGTCTTAAAACATACAGACTTGTTGGCTATGTTTTAAAGTTGTATTAATGTTTAAAGACAATCAGTGTTGAGCATGTTCTAATTTTTAATTATGATCTGTAAAACTTTCCATTTAGATGATGAGCTTCTTTGGATGGATTCATTTTGAGGCATCAGTATTTGTCATGGGATGCACAATATATACCACTAATAAATGATTAAATGAGTTTAAAGTCTTCAGTATATTTCCGCAATTACAGTATATGTTGGTGGGTTTCGAGACTTATGGTGGTACCTAAATACAAAAATTTGGTTGTTATTTCTCAAAGTTGTATCAATTTTAAAAATAATTAGTTCTTGGGGAATTTGTGATTTTTATGAACTCTAAAATCTTTAGTTTACTTGATTACTTTCTTTAGTTCGGAAGATGTTGTGTGCATCAGTATTAGTCATGGGATACAGAGTAAATCTGATTTAGTTTAGTCTGATAAGTTTAAAGACTTTAGTATTTGCTGCGGTTTTATTGAAAACAGAATTGAAATACTAACGTATGGAGTTGAAACGAGACCGGACACAGTTAAAACGAAACAAATTCTAGAAACTGCAGAGATGAATACATTACGAAAAATAGAACGAGTAACTAAACGAGACCCCATAAGAAGCGAAGATATCAGAGCAAGATCCAATATTCAGAAAATAGGGGAATGGGTTCAAGTAAGAAGAAACGCATGGAACCCACATGTATCAAGAATGCAGCACAACAGAATCACGAAGACAGCAAGAGACTTACGACCCAGAGGAAAGAGGTCACCAGGAAGACCAGAGATAAGATGGAGGGAGTCTCTGGAATAAACAAGCTAATTAGCTTATGAAAAAAGAAGAAGAAGAAGAAGTATTTGCTGGAATTACGATACATAGTAGTGGGTTTCGAGACTTATGGACTTAAAGTTCGGATTTTTATGCAGCAAAATTATTAAAAATATGTGCATAATTATGCAAAGAATTTGGCGGAAATATTCTAAAAATATTCATTTTTTGACAAAATATGCAGAATATATTCGATTTTCATATCTCTATTACACATCGATTCAAAAAAATTAAAAAAATTAGAACATAATAGGATTATATAAGAAAACTTAATTGGAAAAACTTTTAATAAGAGTACACTAAAAAACATTTTTTTACATACCCACATGTCTAAAACTAAACTCTAAAGTATAAAACATCATTCCGGTTTTGTAACAGCAGAATACCATTTGATAACTAAATGTTTTTCCAGATTTTCCACACTAAATTTTTGTCGTCTGTCCGATAATATTTCTTTATATGCCGAAAAGCTTCTTTCGACATCGACTGACGTAATGGGTGCGAATTTTAATGAAGCAATACGTTGTGGATCTAAACTATTAACGAAATTATTTTCATTTTCGTATGGTTCTCCTGATAAAATTTTTGAAACAGTGAGTAATACCTGGTAGCCATCATTTTTTGAAATTACGCTATTAAATTTATTTAATGTTATTTTTCCAATTGCACCAGGAACAATTTTTAAGTCGGTTTCACATCGATTTACAATACCAATAGAATCAATCAATGGCATCTGTTTTGTTTCTAATTCTTTTATACAATGACATAAAAAACTGTAGTGTGATTTAATAAATATTAGTTGCTCTTTAACCTCCCGTTTCTCAAATAAATTTTTGAATTTTGTTATAGAATCAGCGATATTTTCAAATTCTAATATAATATTTTTTACGCCATTGTAATTTTCTGCATAAAAAATTGCTGCTTCTAACCACGTTCCCCACCGAGTAATTATTGGTTGAGGAGGCAGTGGGAGATTGGGCAAGCGTTCCTTGTACAACTGAACCCGAAGAGATGCCTTAACAAATATTTTTTTTACGTTGTTGACCAAAGAATTTGTCAGTGGGAATTGCGATCGAACTTCCTCAGCCACTCTATTTATGCCATGTGCCAAACATGTTATGTGAGTGAGGTTTTTATAAAAAATTTTTAAATTTGTTCCTGCCTTTACCATATATGCAGCTGCATGACTAACTAAAAGAAGAATATTTTCGGTTGGAAATATATCTGGAGAAAAAAAGGTCATTAATCCTTCATTTACACAGCGAACAATTTCTAAACTATTTGTTTTCTGTAGTTGTTTTGTGCTAATCAAAAAAGCAGTTGGTAAATGTTTTTCGCTTAAAACACCAGTCAATAAATTCACAATATATCTACCACATACGTCAGTCGTTTCGTCTACAATGATATAAAAAAATTGTTTTTGATGTGGTTTTTGATTTCTGCAATTACATTGTTGTACACCGGAATTACATAGTTTTTTCGTAATGTACTCTCGTGTGGTACAGTTTTGTTACAAAACGTTTCCAAAAACAATTTAAATTTAGGATTTTGCACCTTATTTAACGGAATATTTGCACTTATTAACGCGTCACACAATTTTAAATTAAAATTTTGTTGTTCTGACGATGTTTTTAAAGATGAGCCCAAAAATGATTCTTGCAAAGAAGTTTGGGAAACTTTAGTTTCTCCCATTTTTCTGGTTTTTTCCTTGTGCTTTGTAGTTTTCACATGCTGCTCCACTTGCGATTTCTTTTCACGGGCGATCTTAAACAATAAAATAATATGTTGATTAACTAAGTTTAATTACCTTAAATTTACATATACCTAAATAAAATTTTTCTTCCTGAAGCGATTTCTAAATTTTTGCTAAACCCAAAAGTATGTCTTAACTTGTTCAAATTATGCAACTAAAATTTTTGAAACCTCTCAGAGCAGAGAAAATTGCGTAAAAAAAGGTTTTTATTTGTACTAAATCAAAAAACAAATATAAAAGAAAACTTACCACTTTTCCACAAGCTTTGTAAAACACTTCTTCATTATTGAAAGTTAGTTCTGAATAATTTCTTATCCAAGCGGATAGAACAGAAGTTTTCACTTTAGGCATACTACTTGCTTTCACAGCATTTAAACGAAAAATGAAGAATCTTATTTAAATTTTAAAGCCTCGAACAAAATTTAGGTAAATAAACCCTCCCTTATACCATAAATGATAATTTGGGAATTCCAAGATTTTAGTACCTGCAATTGGAACTGTTGTTGAAACCCGCCCTAGGGGGTGGAAAAACCCAAATCCGCTGGTGGACTAAGACGGTCAGGTGGCAAATTGTAAAATAAATACCTGAGTTTGGCTTAAAAAGGCAAAAATATGCTGTTTATGCACATTATAACCAAAATATTCTCCCAATAGAGCAATATGTAAATTTATGCAATATATGCAATTTTTTTATAACCCTACACGCTTTATTTTAATGTAATTCGTCGAGATACTAAAGATTAGAGTTATATTCCCAATAATAAACAATATGTATTTTGCATAAAATCCGAACTTTACTTATGGTGGTCTTAAAACATGTTTTAAAGTTGTCTCCGATAAACTCTAAAATTTACAGTTAACGTGATTGCTTTCTTGGGCTGAAAGAATTTATAGTACATCAGTATTTGTCACGCGATACAGAAAAATTTCGTTAAGTCCGTTAAGTCCGACTTAATAATTTTGAAACTTATAGTCGTCTCAAAACACAAAAACCTATGTTATGCCTTAAAGTTGTACTAAATATTAAAAATAATTTGTACTGAGGTACCTAGTTACGATTTTTTATTAACTGAGAAATCTACAATTAACATGATTACTTTCTTTAGCTGTGAACATTTTGTATGCATCAGCATTTATCATGGAATATAGAGTAAATGTGGTGGGTATCCAGGTTTTAAAATATAAGAACTTGGTAATTATATTTTAAAGGTGCATTACTTTTTAAAAAGAAGCAGTTCTGAGTAAGTTCTGTTCTTGCCGGCCTCGGGAGTCTAGTGGTTAGCGCATTTGCCTTTAGATCCGAGGGAGGCGGGTTCGAACCTGGCTGAGGTCGGCGAGATTTTTCTAGCGGGGAAAAATCTGAAAATGCGCCTTATGTCGGATAAGAAGTAAAGCCGTTGGTCCCTTGTCACTGCGATGTGTGACACGTTAAAAATCACTACTGGAGTTGGAATTACCCCAGATAGGCAAAATTCTTAGTTAGGGTGTACAATGGACCATATGGCCTAAGTGCATAGAGATGCTTGGAAAACCGCGTCCTAGATCTCGCTCTTTCAAAGCAAGCAAGCAAGCAAGTTCTGTTCTATGATGAACCCTAAAACATTCAGTCAACATGATTAGATTTTTTGGCTGGAAAAATGTTAGGTACACCAGTATTTGTCATGGGATACAGAATAAATACCACTAATAAATCTTGAAAAAAGTTTCGTAAGCTAGGTATGCCTACATATTAAATTATAATTGCGAAATGTTACTGGCTCCTTCTAAATTATATTTGGTTAACCAAGCAATACCTTCATCTAAATAATATTTTTGTTTGTGTCACTGTAGGTAAAAATTGGTATTACAACTAAAATGTGATGCATATTTCTCGAAAATATACCATGAAAACGGAGGGAAAAAGTAACAAATGTTGTCTATACAGAAACTGATATTTTCTATTTCCTTAGAAATGGATTATTATTTTCACAGCATATTAGGACTCACTGTATATTTTCTTAAATTTGCAGAGTCAGTAGTATGAGAAAATTCAAGCGAATAGTTTGACTTATATTTTGCTCCGGTATTATAAACAAAACTTTTTTTAATGAATTTTGTCGCTGATTGCTGGTACAGTGAAAACCTTTAACGCAAGTAAATTCAAATGAATGATAATTAAATCACAAAAATTGTTTATTTTCGATAAATGCTACCAGTTGTTGCTTCTAACTTTAGTAATAACTTGGTTCCTTAGAAGCTATTGTGTGTCTTTCACATAAATGTTTTCCTTCGTCATAAAATGCGGATTACCGTAACATATTTAACATTTCTAAACATCAATTGTCAGTGAAAATGCCTAGGTAGCAGTGTACAAAATATACGAGTGCACACTGTGCGTAGCATTTAATGACCCGTATAATGAAAATAAAGTGTCATTTTTTACTGCACCTCCACCGAAAGATAAGAGATTAAGCTAACGTGATAGCTACAGACAAAGGCAGCACATTCGTTTTCATTTTAATGTTGACAGGTTGTGCTGTTTCTACTAATTTGCGCGAAGTGGTTACGTGGCGTTAAGGCATTTTATGGTTTTCGTGCTACATTTGTATTTAAATAGCGCATCTATGCAGTAGAAAAAGTGAGGAAATCGGAAAAGCCAGTTGTGTTGAAGTTTTATTATAATAAATTATTAATTTATGTATTTTATGGCGAATGATCCCCTTCCCCCACCCGCGCGGTATTAGTTGGTATACCGAAGAAACGCTTGAATATAGGTTACAGCTTAGAAGTAAGCAGAAAAAGCTTCAAAATTATAGCAATAAATTGAAAACCTGAATATTTTCCAATTTCACTTTGTAGAACTTGTTAGTATTACTAAGTTTAGAACTTTTAATGTATATACTGCGGTACGAGGTCCAGTGAGAGAGAAAGAGAGAGCGAGCGAGAGAGAGAGAGAGAGAAAGATGATGGCTGATGGCTGATGGCTGATGGCTTGAAAGAGCGAGATCTAGGACGCGGTTTTCCAAGAGGGAAAGACGAGAATGATACAGTGGAATCCAGTGAGCAGAGCTAGGGTTCATTTCCATTCATAAATAAGTATGGTATACTTACTTCTTGCTACATATCTTTTTTTTTCATTCATTCATACTACCGTTCCTCCGCCCCCGGAACCGCTTTCGCATTACTTCAGGGAGGTGCGGGCGTCTCTGACATACTATCCATTTAATCAATATGCACCCTAAACTTAACTGAGTGAAATATGGTCGTCTCAGCCGAGGTTCGACCACGCGGCCGATCGGACCGCATTTCACTGTGATCTCGACTGACAGCGCGTATTCACACTGCTCCACCGAGGTTGCTGTCTTGCTACATATCTGTCCTAGCAATTCTAAAACCGTATAAATGTTAAGTAAATCTATTAAAACATTTTCAAAGATTCTTAGAATGCGTTGGAATACAATATCGGCACTCAGTAGAAATTGTTTTATAATTCCTGCTGCTATTATAATTTCACATAATCTAATAGCGATTTAAGAACGTTTATTTCTAATAGATCATTTAGAAAAAAGTATCAAAACTGTTAAAACTGTCGTGTCTGGAAGCAAAAAGTATTTATTACTTTAATTAATTTACAATGTAACTAGATATTTCGTGCATTAACTTAGTTAGTTAAGAGGCTACTAAAGATACTCAAAATAATCTAAAATTAGCGATATCTATTGTTACCGTAACCGCGTTAATAGGCAACCTTTCAACAATCGATACCTGTAACTAGTAAACAACATATTCAAGTTTGAATTAAGTGAAAAAGTTATAGCAAATATCACAAGAAGTGATGATATAAAATTACCAAAAGTGGTACAGAAGTACGGTAAACCAACTTACGTTACGTTATGACATACCCTATGCCAACTTCATTTAAAAAAAATGACTTACTATAAACTACCATCCTTGAAGAAAATAATGTACAAAATTCCAATGACAAAATGTATCTAATTTTCTTAAAATCAGAACAAAGCCGAGGCTCTACAACAAAGTTATTTTGTTGTATACTACGCGTGTTTTCTATTACACTGACTGCAATTCGCTTTTCAGCGTTTAAGTAGACGTCCCTAAGCGCCCGCCAGGAGAGACACTGGTAGGAATATAATGGTTTGCCAATATAAAACATTACATTTAATTTTAAATTGCTGGGCTATCATTAAACTATTGAAACAATTAAGCGTTTAAGAATGTATTGCTAGGGTACACAGTGGCTAGTAATTGTATGGGTCTATCTCACGTGGTGTCGATGTATTATTAAAAATAACTGCATTCAGCATTTAAACCCAGAAGTTTATGCAGAATCTAAAAGTGTAAAAATATACACGGTGTTCTATGTGAAATAAATATTAAGTAAAGAACCTCTTGGCGAAACCGGAAACTAAGGAAACTTATGTATACTATTGAATGATGTACATGATCGCAAAAACAACGGGTAGTGCTTGTGCCTACAGTAAAGAACAATGCTAAGTCAATTAAATACTTTGGTATTATAGAAATATTATTTTTAATTTCTGTTTTGTTTACGAAAATGCGTCGACATAACGAATGTCAAGGCATTTTCGTAAACACAAAACAGAAATTAAAAATACCATTTCTATAACACCAAAGTATTTAATTGACTTAGCACTGTTCTTTACTGTAGGTCACAAGCACTACCCATTATTTTTGCGATCATGGCTGCCTGATAATTGCACGTCGTAACGACAACCCAAAACTTGGGACAAGCATTTTAAGGCAAACGGTTGCCTTTACGCGTATGAACTAAGAGTACCTTGCTTTTGTATTTTTTAATTCTCTTTCAGAAAATAACATAAAATTTTAAGATGTTCTACTAATAACAAAGTTAGTGCTAATATAAAATTTCAGTGGTAGGTTACCTCTTACAGTCAAATCTGGTTAACGAAAATAATTCTATCACTGTATTACATAATGGTAAGTATGTGTACCACATTGGAAAGAAATACCTTTAGATTTGTGGAAATTACAATAACAAGAAAAAATAAAAAAATAAACTTTAAGGCCCTATAACTTCTTAAGGAAGGACTTTCTACCTAGGTGTATTAAGTTTAATCGGTTTATTTTAACCTAAAGAATCTATGACTAAACGCTGGTCCATTCTTTCTGAGGCACCCTGTATATATATATATATATATATATATATATA
>JABXWE010015648.1:0-13638 GCA_014611495.1 Limonius californicus
CCCCCCCCCCCCCCCCCACAACATTTCCAAAGTTATAATACACACTCGTAAACGAATATTAACCAAAAATATGCGATATTATGCAATTTTATTTACTTCGTTTTTGAAGATAGCTAACATAGGCCTTATTCCCCAATACCTAAAATAACCCATTTACATAATTTTTATTATTTAGCAGACGATTCAGAACAGAAATGTTTTCTGCGATATTATAAAATAATTCCATATTCTATTCTGTGTAAAAATTATTTTGCTCTTGGAGTGCTTTATCTCTTACGAGACGTAGCGATCTTCTCTGCTATGCCTGTGTTGCGTGTTTAGAGTGCCACAGACATAGAGGACCTACAGCTTAACGTGTGCTCCGAACCACGGGAAGTGTAAACACTTCTACTCTAAGTAAGATTTACAAGGCAGAATACTTCGCTGGTTTGCCATTGCCTTCCGAAGGAGAACGGCCGTTAAAAATTCCATGTTCTGGTACTGGGAATTGAACCCAGGACTTTCAGCGTAGAAGTCTAACGCGCTAACCTCGAGCCCACGGCATTAATTAGTCTTATATACAGAAAAGACACCCATTTCTTCCGTTTTTCTAAAACAGTAACGGGAAAAATATTTATGAATATGCATGTATTTGTGTTTTCAATTTCTGTACCCTACTTTAGAAGCAATTGTTTGGGGCTTTACACTGTCTTGTATTGGAAGTTTATACCTGAATATTTTTTAATAAAATGTTTTCCTATTGGCTTTATTAAGAATTAAGAGTTAAGGGGAGGTTAAACCGACCTGGCAATTCAAAATGAAAAGTAAGTTTTTACATTGGCAAATCATTGTAGCTATTTCCCTGTTCCTTCTGGGTTTTAGGGCCATACACCTGTAGCCAATTTGAAAGACAATGCGTATAATATACAACAAAATAAATTGGTAACAGTCTTGGCATTGTTTTGATTGTAAGAAAATTTGAAAAATCCTGACGTTAACGTTGTATGCATTCAATTCTTAAAGTTTTGAATGAGGTGAAATTTCACAAAATTAAAACACACATGTTTTACCGACTTTTGGACTATTTTTGTTAATTTTTGATTATAGTTCATATGATTTCCGATAATTTTTTTAAAGTATTTCATTCTTGGATATGTTGTCTACCAATTAAAGAAAGCAGTAGGTATGTAGAATTATTACATATTAACGTAGCTTTTTTTTATTTTCTGTTTCATTCATACTACCGTCCCCCCCCCCCGGAACCGCTTTCGCATTACTTCAGGGGGGTGCGGGCGTCCCTTACACACTAAACATCTATGCAACATGCACCCTAAACTTAACTAAGCGAAATGCGGTCGCCCCAGTCGGGAATCGAACAGCCCAGCCGATCGGCCACATTTCGCGGTGACTTCGAGTGGCAACGCGTATCCGCACTACTCCACCGAGGCCCATAATATTAACGTAGCTACCTTGAAAATATATAACGCTAATTTTAGCTTATTTTGGGCCACTTAGTAACCCTCAAATTTCGTTTTTATGTTGGCTGCAATAAAAAAATAGACTTTTGTCACTGAAATGGCATGTATTTCTTTCGCATTTCAGGCTTCCAAAAATTGGGTTTTATTTGTATCTACTTACAGAAAAGAACATTGAAGATATGTTACGTAAAATGACCTTCTTAAACTTTATTATCTTCAATACGCTGCCCTTTCAAAATTGCCTAACTCGCTTCGTATCCCCCCAAATTTTAAAATGCCTTCACTGGCTGTAAGCAGCAGTGATTATTGTATGATAATGCAAATTTTAATAGATTGATAGTATTATCGAAGATTTTTGTTCATATTATATTTTTATCAGATGCATTTTTATCACACTGCATTTTTATAAAATAAACGTACTCATGTATGTACCTACTAGAAAAACTACTTACTGTACCAGAAAATTAAATATGGCTTTATTACAGGTTCATTTTCGAGGAGAGTTTACTAGCAAACGGAGTGTTTCAAAAAGACAGCAGTGGTAAGTGAACAGAAAGACGTTAATTAAATACACCAGCAAGCTCGTGACATAAATTTCAATGTCGAACGTCGGCATTTAGTATCAGACCGAGCAGACCACGTGTTTACTGGTTTACTTACCTTACTATTGGGATATTTTACACACAATCATAAACCACACACGTCGAAACGAATAAGGCACTTTTATATTACTTCCGTTCGGTAATATTTACAATTTACAGTTGATATTATGCACTCTAAACTGCTCTTTGGCCATATAAAATCACGTAGACGGAACGCTGAGGTCATTTAGACTTGAACCACAAACATTTGCATAGTACCAATAAATGCTTAGTAAAGCGGCACACGGGTAAATACTTTGTTGTGCCACACGGCTGTTGGATCTAGCCTGGTCGCCCATGGCAACGGCTCAAAATTCAAGATCTCGAGAAAAACGTATCGAAGGTTGCCACGCTGCGACAATCCGGATGTTCTCTAAAATTTTGTGTTTTGTATTCAGAAAATCCCGCAGATTTTTCAGAACCAAATGGATTGTACTGTTATCACAAAAGAAAATACTAGCCAATTGAGATTTATGTGCTAAACCGTTGAAATATAAGTAAACATTTTAGGAGAAGGGGATTTTTAGTATACGATGCAGATACTCGTTTTTTTTCTTTGTACAATATAGAAATGTAGAAGGCAAATATTTGTAAATACTCAACACTACAAAATATTACCTTTTGAAATGGGAATATTCTTTCAGTTCTTTATATTGAAAACAATCTTGTTTCGTATTAATTAGACTAATTAAAAGTGTATTGTATTTTCCAGCACACTCATAAACAAACACACTTCGCTAAAGTGTACACATACAAATAACCCTGCGGGTATTTTAAGAGGGCGTTGAATAAAATCGTTATTATTAAAGATTGTAAGTGCGTGCAAGTATTTCAAAGTGCATTGGGCAGGCAATACCCTCGTTTGTGGTTTATTGAATAATACAAGAATCGATAGCAATAAATAAAATAATAGTAGGTATTACACGATATGCTTATTTGACAAACATTAATATTTTTTTCGAAATACAATCGGAAAATTACAATATTTACAAATTCGGCTCGAGTAAAAAATATTATTTATTCCCATATTTTCTTTATTTAATTGGTTTAAGTTAAGTTAAAATGTAATATTGTTTTACCGAGGTGAAAACAAAGTTACTATAATCTACTTCGTACACGTGCCCGCATACATAAGCATTGTTGCCAGATTGAATAGTAAAAACCCAAAGAACTTTTAAAAATTACGTTTAAAAGTAATGAATTTATACAAGAAGTATAATTCTATAATTTGTAGGAAACAAATGTTACTCTGGAACACAATGTCAAAAGTCGTATGGTTAAGTAGACTGATCATGTAAAATTAAAATTGTTCCTTAATAAGCCGGAACCTCACCGATTCTGAAATACAGCGCTTAGAGCACAAGAATTCAGACATAGAAAACAGGTTTGTAAACTGTAATGCAGTACCAAACTTTTAGTAGCGAATGTTCAAATCCCTATGCAAATGCGATAACCAGTCAGCAAGTAGCATGTAATCTCTGAACTATAGCGTTGGTGCTTGTTGGTCTGTGGTCAGGGCCGTATTTAACATTCTTGGCTATAGCAGTAAAATCCGGCGATGCAACTTTTTATTGAAACTGGGTATAATTATATTTTTTTTTATTATCGTGATCCTCGTTTGTACCGCTTGCACAGTGTCGAGGCGGTGTGAGGCATGGCTAAGCTAATTTGTGCTATGCACAACGGGCCCGACTCTGCGGGTTACCGTGTTGGTGCGAACCGTGCTCGGCTTGCCTGTTGTGTGTGAATGTTTTTGTTTAGGGCATGTCACTCCTCTAATGCGACCGTAATACGAGGAGTGCCATTAATTTGATCCCTAATAGCAAATGGAGACCGGGACCCGGTACCGAAAATTTCCGACCCTGGAGAGATTCGAACCGGGAAGCGTTTGGACTATTACATCCAAAGCTTGGCTCTCTACCACTGAGCCATCCCTGCCCCTTATAATATAATATTTATATATTTTAAAATCTTATAATAAAAGTATGTACGGAAGATTTAATTAAAATTACCGGATGACCGATGTTATATACGACAGTTATACCTGCTGAGATAATGGACCATGGAAGAGAAAGTGATAGTTAAAATCTGTGAAACCCACTATGCGTCTTTTTCTCGTTACCCGAGTTTAAGCAATAAATGTTGCTTAATGTTTGACAAATTTTCTCAAACCCGAGACATTAGAAAGTCCAAAAAAGGACGCGTTCTTCTGCGTGACAACCCCACCACTCAAGTGTTGAATACGTAGTTTTGGTGTTAGCAATTAAGAAAAAATAGTTAAGTTAGTTCGTAAGAAAATGTTGTAGCAAACAGTTGCATAAACTTCAAGCACATTATTAATAAAAATTATTATAAACTCTTTTAACTCTTTTTAATTCAAGTAAACGAACCTATTTTAATCCGACCATCTATTTCCTGAATATTGTTAAATATCAACTTTATAATGAGTGCTGTTGTCCACTAACGATGTAGGAATCATGTTCAATTTTTTTTGCAATATGAAACATTTGTTTTTAAAAGTATGCTGATTTGGTTATTGTTCTGGGTAAATTCAGTCGTAATTTTGACCAGTCGCAGTTACATCGTTGCTTTCTGGAGGCCTCCAACGCAGATAACACCAAGATATGAACACCGAAATGTTTGAAGATTGGTTTTGAACATTTATACTTCCCAACATCCCGGAAAACAGCGTGATTGTGATGGATAACGCATTTTACTATTCCAGGCAAATTAAAGAGATGCCCAAACAAAGCACAAAGAAACACATATTATACAATTTTTAAATTAAAATAATGTTTCTATTCCTGGCAATATGAAAACTAAACCAATTTTGTTAAAGCTGATAGAAGTACAGAATTTTAAAGAATCATGTTTCGTTATGAAATTGTCCTTGCAAACGGCCATAATGTTTTGAGATTAAGAGAACATATTTATTTATAAATTAACAACTTTTCCTGAATACGGTCTTGATTGTCTACCTGCAACGACCCTAACACTTGCTTATCTTTAAGTCAACAGCTTAAGATTCCCTACTAAAAGTTTGGTCCAACTATACTATGAAAACCCAACAATGTGCGTCAAAAATACATCACTTTTTCTAAAAATCATTTGCAAAAGTTAGAGTAATATACAATAAGTATATTAAGTAAGTTTAGCTACTGGCGTAATGTACCGATTATAAGAAGGGAGATATAGCTAATCCGTAACTGCGCCACTGGTGAACATATTATGATAAAACTTGTACAAGATTGGATGCTAACAATACAACCATTTTTCATCTTAGGCCTGTATGACACGGCATAGAATTTTGCACAAAACTTTGTTCAATATTTTGAACATAATTTTGTACAAAATTCTGCAAATCGCGTACTACACATAACAAAATTTTGTATAAAATTCTGTCTATGTGCATGCGCAAACAGGTGCAAACTACGTTGACAACTGTGTAAAACACCTTGTCTAATAGAGTATTGTTTGTATTGTAAATTGCGAATAATACAAATTTTGCAAGAGTATAAAATCTCTCCCCATTCATGAAACTTGTAACTCCTGTAAGTAATATATTTTTTAAATACATCCGAACTCTCATATAGTGAAGCCCCATTTAATGAATTTTCTATATAATGATATTATTGCAAGGATCTTGACCTTCAGATACAATTACACGTAAAATACCTGTAAATAGTGATGGAAAGCCTCCATATTGTGATGTTTTTCTTTCATACTTTCGCCATATTAGTCAGGTATTACAGATTAAATTTTGAACGGATTATGAAATACTACCTCTGATTTGTGATTTGCCAAGAATATTATATATTCTAAATCTTCTTTTTCTTTCACTGAGCCCTTATGCCATTACCGCGTAGTGAAGTTTCTACATCGTGATTTTTTTTTATATTTTCCAACATCACTATGTGGGAGCTCGACTGTATTTGTATTTCTTATTTAAAAAAATGTATTTAAATTAACCTCATCCTTAACATTTGGCATGAAGCCAACAGCTTCTGTTACTCCTGTGAAATTTGAAAGGCTTTTCCTAATAATAATCTCAACGTTAACAGAAATTTTATAAATCTGAAGATACGTTTCAAAGCAAACATTTTAAAATAATATGTAGATGCAACTTATTGTGAATTGTGATAACACTATCAGATAAACAATTGTAATGAATACATCTTAGTAAAAACTTAACAAGTTCAATATCTTATATACACATAATGCTAAATTGAATTTTATGGAACAGATTAAATCAATTATTTATTTATATTATAATTCTCCGCAAAACATATTAAATTCAACTGTGTGTATGACTCAGTAAATAAACCTAATTAATATTTCAATATCTGCCGTATTTTAGCAGAACTACAGCATAAACATTAATCCTAATAGCTTTAATGAAATTTAGCTACCGAAATTTTGTTGAGGAAATACGATTTTTTACAAACATAGTTGTGGTTCGTTGGTTCCTTCAAATGTTGTAAACAAATGGTTGAATTCTAACTAAACTTGTAATATGTATAAGCGGTTCAAAAACCCAAACAGAATCCCTAGGATCAATATACAGTGTTTCCAGCATTTTCTCGGCGTTGAATCGGACGCGGCGAACCAATTGCATGGCCTCCCAGGTCACCTGATTTAATTTCATTGGATTTTTATTTATGGAGTAGCGTCTAAAATATTATCTGTCAACAAATAGTAGAAGCTGGTCGAGCTCTAGAGACTCATTTACAATTATTCGAAACACCACAGGAGTATCTGAAAGAGATCATCATTGATCCGACGAGCAAGGCCTGTATCCTCGCAGAATGAAGGAATTTCAAACATTTATCGTAACTTGTGCTTTGTTAGTATTTCCTTTATAACTTCCTATTAAAATATTTTGGGGGTACTTTTATTGGAATTTTTTCACTTACTTTGATCCCCCCAAGAAGCTGTTGAATTTGGTCCCATGTTTAAAAACATCCTGTATTTTGATATCTTCTCAAAATGTTAGGCGCTTAAGATTGGTGTATGAATTTTCTTTTTTTTTAGCTAACTCTTCACTCATCCCTCCTTTAATTTGCTTTTCCATACCTATTGTTCTATAATTAGAATTAATCATTTACCTGCATTTATGGAGCGAAGATAGTTTAATTAATTGTGTATTCCTACGACTTATTTACATCAAGTAAATTAGAAAAATTAGAAAATTAGAATCAGAAAATAATATGATTCTAAATTTGAAACGATGTTCGAGCTCAGTAGCGGTTGTTTGAATTTTAGCTGTTTATTATACAATAGCAACCTGCAATACTTCTTTTAATTATAGGTAGAGAAAAATTCAAACTTAATTAGAAAATTGCTTTTTACCATCCGTAAGGGTTGTTTCTATTTGCAGCTCAGTTGGCAATAACAGTATTTATTTTATTATTCCATAAAATTGTATTTTATAGCAAATTGCAGATTAATTAAGCACAGTCGGAGGTCCAACAAACTTAAATATGATTAAAAAATACAGCTATTTGATTTCTTATATCTGTACTGAAAGAAAAAGAAATTTAAAACCAATCGCGTTCTTGACTTGGTTCTCTCTCTTCCAGCAGGAAAGCTTTTAAATTTAAAGAAGAGATTGCTTGGAGTTAATAAGGGCTGTAGATACCTCTAGAATGTTTTTCTTCGATTGTCTCTTTTGTTCGATACTGATACTCCTTAATACCAATTTTTGAAAGTAATTAACGAAATACAATGAAGGATCACTTAATTTTGCTCACCGTTTCATGATCCTAAAATAAGTTTCTTCTTAATTATTAGAAGCTATAATAGCAACTCGCACACAACAATAGCTTTTGGGAGTTTTCAGAGTTTACTTATATACTAAATCCTCTTGGCCCATTTCGGAGCGTAGAGTTTCTACAAGGTTTCTCCATTCATATCTATTTATTGCTTCTCTTTTGAGTTCTAACCATGTTGAACCATTTTTTTTCTAATACTCTATTTATACTTCTCTCCCATGTTTCTACTGGTCTGTCTTGTTTCCTTTTTCCGGCAAGGGAGTAGTTCAATGCTCGTCTTGCTATGTCATTTTCGTCCTTCCTTAATGTATGGCTTATCCATTTCCACCTTTTCCTGTTTATTTCTTTAAATTTTGGTTCTCGTTACGTTTTCTTCCATAATTATTTATTTTGTTTGGACAGTACATTTTTAACATTTTCTTTGAACATTTGTTGATGTGTATTTATCATCATTATCGTAGTTTTTTCTGTATTTATTTACAAACCTATTTTTTGCTTCTTTAGCTATTCTTTCTGTCTTTTTTAAAACTGCTCTCATTTGATGGATAGTGGGGAGATACTATCTGCGAATTCTAAGTCTTCTAGTTTATTGAACGCATTCCACCGTATTTCTATTTTATTTCTTGTTACCTTTTTATTATCCAATCCACTAGTACTAAGAATATTGTTGGGACTTCTCTTTCAAGTTTTATGTCTCTTGTAGGTGTTTTGTATAATTTAGAAAGTGTAGTTATCATTGAATAGTTTGATTATACTAAAGTATTTTGGTGGGGTTTTATGTGTTTTAAGTATTTCCCACTTTTTTTTCTCTATTGACTGATGATTTGTTTTGCCATTTGATTATTTGCCCTATTATGATTCTCATTGTACAGATCTGGTCTACACAAGCTCTTTTTGTTCTGCACCCTGCCTGGTTTTGTGTTTGTTTTTTCGATTTTTCCCTTTATTCTTTTTAGTATTGCTCTCGTGATTACTTTGCTTGTTACACAGAACAGGGTTATCGTTCTCCTTCAAGGGCCTACCAAAGTGTCACAAGATAAGCTACGAGGATGGTTCATCAATTATTGTCCCTAACATAGAAGGCATTGACCGGCAAATGAATAATTTTTTTCCTAGAAACGTCAGTTATTGACATTAATATATACCAAGTTGTAGGTGCAGGTGTAAAAAAGTTATACATTTAATATTGCTGTGGTACTGGTGATTTTGTTGAAATGGAACAATTGCAGACAAAGGCTGTGATAAAATTCCTTCTCAGGAAGGGTTTATCACCGCAGGAAATTTATAATGGCATGTCGGAAGTGTTAGGTAATTCAACTTCGTGATATCAGATAATTAAGAATTGGTGCAGGGATTTCAAATTATGAAGGAAGTCGTGTCAATATGTACCAGGTGCTGGACCACCAAAAATTGTTGTTCCTCAAGAATATATTGATTGAATTGTTGAATGTTGTCACCTAATCAGAAACGGGCCAGATTTCTTACTGCTGCTAGCAGTTTGAGATTAATGGAAACGGATTTGGATGGATTTTTGGAAAGATTTGTAACTGTAGATGAAACCTGAGTTCATCACTTTGATCCAGAGTCAAAACGGTAGGGTATGGAATGGCGTCAAAGTGGTTCCCCTCCCCCACGAAAGTTCCATGTAACTTCATCGGCCGAAAAGATAATGGCAACAGTGTTTTGGGATTCTGAGAAAGTTCTTCTTATTGATTATTTACCACGTGGTCGCCCAATAACGGGAGGTTATTACGCAAAACTCATACCAAAACTTCGTGAGGCTATAAAGCAAAGAAGGCGTGGAAAATTGAAACGCGATGTTCTGTTCCACCAAGACAACGCTCCCGCTCACAAGAGCTGTGTTTCTATGGCTGCCGCTGCTCTCCACATTGCTGAATTTGAAATTTTAGAAGAATCCTCATATTCGCCAAAGCTGACCACCAGTGACTTTCACCTGTTCCCCAAATTAAAAGAACATCTTCGGAAAACTCATTTTTGGGACGAAGAAGATGTGATGGCTGCTGTGAATGAGTGATTTGCAGTACAGAACAAACAGATTTTTTCTGAAGGCATTTAAGCTCAGCATCATCGTTACACTAAGTGTGTTAACCGTTTAGGGGATTCTGTTGGGAAATAAAGTTGTTTCAAATCTCTAGGTCATTTGCTTCAGTATCAGGAACAATAAATGACGAACCACCATCGTTTACGTTAATAGACGACCTTTCCTCTTGTGGTTTCTTCAATTAGTAGACAAGGTATCTAAGACTGAAAAAAGGTGAAAAACCTAATTTTCCTGAAAGCGGAACAACGCGAAGACTCCGCAGCCAATGTATTTTGTAATATACTACACGCATTGTTTTTTACAATGACTGCAGTTCGTTTTCCAACGTTCAGGGTAACGAATATAATGGTTTGCCGATCTAAAAAGTTACATTGTAGTCGGTTTAGGCTCCCCTTAAAATTCTTTTAATCCTTCCAAGAATTTAAAATATATCTTATCATTTTTCGTAAGCAGTCCATGATATACTATAATGTTCCTTTTTTCAAATAAAATAAAAGTAATTGATTATGTTTTTCTATTGGACAAATTTTAGGCTTAGGCACGTTGTGATGAATTCATCCATTATGTTTAACAACTAAATTCGTTACAGAGTGTTGAAATTTTTCTGACTAAGGTGTTGTATGCATTATGTTCTTAAAAGATGGTAGTTTATAATAATGTGAAATAATTTAAAATTTGTCCAAATGTATTTTAAACATAGGTTGACATTTGCCTATTTTTACTATGTTATCAATTTTTAAATAAAACATGAGTTTACCGATAATTTGTTTAGTTTATTACTATTTTGGGTATGTTGTCTACTATTAAAAAAACAGCAAGTATGTCGAAAAGCCACATGTTAATGTACCTAAAGTGACAATGGAACAGTTAGTAGCCCCTTAAGTTTAAGTTTATAGGAATTTTTCGTTTACAATCCAAACATATTCCATAAATATCGCCATGTAGTACAAATGTAAATCGAATTAAATCTCAAAGCCCTTCCTGTTGAAGAACATGCACAATCGTAGATACTCATCTGGCAAATGTACATCACACGAGAGTTGCGATATCGCCCTGCAATGGATTGATTGTATAGCCAAATCCATTTCCTAAAGTACCCGGAACTAAGGGAGCTGCTCGAATGTGGGGTAGATGTAAGCTCTCTGGCCTCAACAAAGTTCATTGTGATAATGGTGGCAGCGAGGGAGGGCTGCGTCAGCTGCGCCACTGATAAGGTGGTTTTAGAATGGTCTCAAATTCGACTCGGATGAATAATGGAACTCTGATTGTCTCAGACGGAAGGCTTTCCGGTACAGCACACATGGTTACTCCTCAAAATTGCTAAATGAAAAAAACAACGCAGCGAAGATGCCGGCTTTACAGGATTCTGAAAATTTATTCCGCCAGTGTTGTTTTTGCTTTCTGAATGGACTGCTTTGATTTATTGTTTGTCCTTTCTTCTGTTTTAATGACCGTATATTAAAGCAATATAGTTCGATGTGGAAACAATAGCCAGCTTCCAGAACAAACAAATGGTCGAATACCTAATTTAATTTTACACAACACACAAACATATGAAATACCGTTTGGGCCAATTAGAAGCGTAAACATAATTTATTTTACTAACGCATAAATAGAAATAAATTCAAATATTTTGTTCGCAAGAATATATTTTTTTTAAACCTTTGCGGTAAATTTAAAAATATTCCTAAATATAACGCAACTGGGAAAATGTGAGAAATAGAATTGTGAACGAAAAGAAGTGATGTAGTGGAAATGTTAGATAACGCACAATCTCACATCAACTGTTAACCGTTATTAACTGTTTAACTGTTAAAAACACCTGAATTGGCAAAATTAAGGTTGAAATAAATGATCTAAATTCGTAAAAGAGGTTAACTTACAATAAATCTCGTTTAAAATATAGCAATGATAATTGATTTAATTATTGAATTAAATTGATTAAATATGTTGCTTATTTTAAATGCTTGTTTTGTATAAGATACGTTCTATTTTCTAGTGTTAGTTTGACTTGTTAGTACATATTTATTATTATAACAGCTAATAAATGAGTATTTAGGCGCGTTTTTAGAAAACCGAACCTTTCCAAAGAGTGCTGAACCTGAATTTTTATCTAAAAGGAGAAAATCTTCCGTAAGTTCTTTGTACTTTTGTATCGAATAAAATTACAATTGTAAATATAACGTTTACAAAAATTTCGCATCGAGAGCGCAAGATTTTTTTGGTAGTGTTTTCGCAAAACCCAATTTCCAATTTTTAAACTGCCCCGTTATGGCAATCCCTGACGTGCGCAACTGGGGTAATTTCGAAGGTAGCAACTTCAAAATTTCGACTTTAGTGCCCATTTATGCAGAAGCCGACAATCGAATCGCCATATATTTGAATTTATTGAATAGACGTTAGTCATTCCGATGTCCACAAAAATGTTAATGCTTAACATACTTACAAAATGAAACCCTTGAGATCTTAACAAAATACTTTTTCGAAATATATATAAGAATTTTAAATCAATTTTGCGAACTGGTAAAGTTCAGAAACAAATATGGTTTATTTATATGAAAATTATGTGGTTTTAATAAAAATGATACATTAAAATACCAACCCCAATACTTTTCAAAAGAAAATGGAACCAATAACGGAAATACATAGAATGTTTTTTTAATACCATCTTTTTCAGAAAAACTAATTTAAAACTTCCATGTTTTAATTATAACTGAATATAGTTTTGCAGAATTTATATCTAGAAAATTAAGAGTTTTTGACAAACTCTCGAAGTTTTGCTCGCCTCCAAACATTTGTCGAACATCACCATTCAGAAGTAGAACTGGTTTCTTAATCTTGAAGCTGGAGTTAAATGATCCATAATTGTGTGACCTGATGGAGGGCTAACAAATATATTACCTTCAATACCTGGAGATTAGTTGAAGTAGAAAAAAGTTTTTACAAAGGGTTTCGCTTATCTTTTATTATCCGTAAACAGTTCAATAGATAAACAGTTCCCGTTTGAAACTAGTAAATTGATTGTACAACGCGGCCAGGCGGCGTCGCCCAATTATTGCAAGTAACAGTAGTAGTTCCATGTTTTATGGGAAGCAGCATCTATTTATTATCAAAAAAACTTCAAATTATTCCTCCGCTCGCTTAATCCACCAACTGCGTGTACAATACTCTTTTTCCTCCTGCTAAAAACGAGCCTATTGCAGTATGACTATATTATCCACGTGGAGTTACGTGTTATTTCACATTTCCAATATTTCTTGGGCGCAGATGTTAATCAACGCTACTTCTGTTGCACAAATAGAAAGTGTTAGTTCCAACTTAAATTATTTTATCTACTTTGATTTAATAATAGGTCCATTATGATACCGAAAACAGTTTAATAATGGAGGCTATTATTAAACTGTTTTTGGTAATAAAATCCTCTATTATTAAACTGTTTTTGGTAACTTTTTGGTTTTTAAGATTGCTGACATTTGCTTTCACTTTGGTCATAAAACGACAAATGTCAGATGTCGAATATACATAACCACAAACTCTATCAGAAATTTTGAATTTCTACATAACAAGTATCTCAAAGTAGATAAAATAGTATATTATACTCGTTTCATAACGGGCATTGTAGCACTTGTTCCATTGGAGCACTCCTCGCTACGCTCGTCGTGCCCCAAACCCACGCGTGCTACAATAAGCCCGTTATGAAACTCGTA